>PVJD01007220.1:0-87233 GCA_004026545.1 Mormoops blainvillei | reverse complement strand
CCCTCCCTGCTGATAACCCTCCACGTGATCTCCATTTCTGTGATTCTGTTCCTGTTCTAGTTGTTTGCTTAGTTTGTTTTCATTTTTTTAGGTTCAGTTGTTGATAGTTGTGAGTTTGCTGTCATTTTACTGTTCATAGTTTTGATCTTCTTCCTTTTCTTAGATAAATCCCTTTAACATTTCATATAAGGGCTTGGTGATGATGAACTCCTTTAACTTGATTTTATCTGGGAAGCACTTTATCTGCCCTTCCATTCTAAATGATAGCTTTGCTGGATAGAGGAATATTGGAGGTAGGTCCTTGCCTTTCATTACTTTGAATACTTCTTACCAGCTCCTTATCTGTAAGGTTTCTTTGGAGAAATCAGCTGACAGTCTGATGGGAACTCCTTTGAAAGCAACTGTCCCCTTTTCTCTTGTTCTTTTTAGATTCTCTCCTTATCTTTAATCTTGGGTAATTTAATTATGATGTGCCTTAGTGTGTGCTTCCTTGGGTCCAACTTCTTTGGGACTCTCTGAGCTTCCTGGACTTCCTGGAAGTCTACTTCCTTTGCCAGACTGGGGAAGTGTTTCTTCATTATTTTCTCAAGTAAGTTTTCAATTTCTTGATCTTCCTCTTCTCCTTCTGGCACCCCTATGATTCAGATGTTGGAACATTTAAAGTTGTCCCGGAGGTTCCTAAACCTCTCCTCATTTTTTTGAATTCTAGTTTCTTCTTCCTGTTCTGGTTGGATGTTTATTTCTTCCTTCTACTCCAAATCATTGATTTGAGTCCCAGTTTCCTTCCCTTCACCATTGGTTCCCTGTATATTTTTCTTTATTTCACTTGGCATAGCCTTCACTATTTCCCCTGTTTTGCAACCATACTCAACCATTTCTGTGAGCATCTGATTACCAGTGTTTTGAACTCTGTATCTGATAGGTTGGCTATCTCTTCAGTTGCTTAGTTATTTTTTTGGAGTTTTGACCTGTTCTTTCATTTAGGTCACATTTCTTTGTCTCGGTTCACCAGTCGGGATGAATGTTTCTTCTTTAATGCCTTGGTTGTTGGACTTCTGTACAATTCAATTTTCTGGCCGTTCTGGTTAGTTTTGTTTTGTTTTGTTTTAAAATTTGATGTCCTTTTGGTTGTGCAAGGAGGCAAAGTGTATATACCTATGCCTCCATCTTGGCCAGGAGTTCCTCTAATTATTTTTAAAAAGAGGGAAAAGACTCAAGAAAGAACTTTCTTAACAAGTTGTCATATTCTTCTGTAGAAAATCTAGAGTCCCATATTCTCATCTCAACAATCACTACGTTAGTTCTTCTGTTTTAGTCCAATTTATGTTCCCAGGCTATTTCTAAGTCATCGAGATACCTCCTATTTCTAGTACTTAGTAACCGGCATCTCTTAGGAGTGCTAGAAAATATTTTAAATGTTGTTATGAAATGCCATATGGTTGTAAAATGGTCTTAGCTGTGCTGATATCCCAATTTTTCATTGTAACATTTTATCTACCAGGAGAGTTTGATAACAAGATAGTGTTAAATAAGTTGGACCCCATCCAAGAAGACTCAGTGAAATTTTAGCAAGACCCTATTTTTAAAAAACAAAATATATTTAAAGGGCTGATATTAGAGGCTGGCATGCAGCAGATGCTTAATCGATGTTAAGGAGGCACTACAATGCAGAGGAAATGGCCTGCTTAAAGTTTTTATCACACCTGGGTTCCTTCCAATCCTGTCATCACCACTTAGTATGTCTTGGGTATGCCCTGACAACTATCTGAGCCTGTTTATTTTTCATATATGGGGAGAGTAACCCCTTACTGGCAGGACTGTATTGAAGGTTAACAGAGTATCAGGTTTCCAGGGTTTGGTGGTTTGTGCTCAAGTATACATAATTCTTTCCCTTGGCTGTTCCAGAATGTAGTAGTCTGCACTTCCCTGATAATCGGCCTGTAGCCAATGGCTCACCAGATATTCCTGTGATTCCATTCTTAAGATTTGAATAGGTAAATTTGGGAGTGACAGCATGAGAGGCAAGGCTAAGTAAGGTGTGATTCTTGGTCCAAAGATGTATGGAAGTTTGAGGTGAGAGGCAAAGACTGAAGCAATCTAATGCCCACTCCCTTCAAATGGGTCCACTCTCAGGTAGATTGCTGGGAACTGAAGTCACATGCTTAACCCCAACACCACTGGGTTAAGATTGTCTTTTTGCTGCCATCATCCCCGCCCGTGCCTTTGTGAGGGCCCCTGACAGTGCTTGGGCTTCTCTGTGCTTGTCTGATGGGGTAGGCTCCCCCAGAGGAGGTGGCTGATTATATTTTAATGGGGTATACTGACTTATAGATACCAGAAAAGGAGTTGGATGGTGCACCCCTGATTGGTACCTCTCTTGAGGATGCAGCCTGTGAATAAATGGTAGCAGAACCCTTTTGGATCATGGAATTCAAAATGCTGGTGCTGGATGAGATGTGGTTACAAGGGCCGGGACCACTCAGAGTGCTTTGCTCCAACTCGGTCTGTCCAGAAATGCCCTAAGGTGAGGGTACACCTAGCCACACTACCAACAGGTACTTTGTTTTCCATTCATGTGAACAAGGTAGTGCTTACATTTAAGCACCAGCCAAGCTTGTGTTTTCTTCTTCCCTCTATCCCATCCCCAGAGCCTTTCAGATACAGAAAGCTTATCACTGTTCATCCTACTCCTCCCACCGCCACCCAGATGAGGATCTGTGGACTTGGGTGAAAGATGTGACCTGGAGCCCATTGCAGAAATGTCTTTTCACTGAGACCTGTTGTGGACTGGTAAAGAAGTCATCACCCTCGCAGAGATCCCCAGGTCTACCAGAAGCCTATCCTCTAGTTGCATGTTTAGGTGTCCAAGAGGATTTGGTGAGGGATCAAACCCCCCACCCCCAACCTGCCCAACCTTCAAGGTGGCGGATAAATTGTTAGCATCAGGTCTGGTATCATAATTGCTTTTATTTCTCTTGTAAAACACAGTGAGGATTAAATAAGGGGTATTGAGTTGGCCAGTTCCAGCTACTTGGGACTCTTTCCCCTGGGGAATGGAGGGAATAGTGTCAGGGGAGGTGTGGTGGAGGGATTCTTTTAATATGCAGGTGCTTCAGGGAGAAGCAAACCAGTTTATTTCACCTGTATCTCCCCACCCCACTGGAACTGGCGCTTGGAGAGCGGAAGGGGTGAGATCAGTCAATCAGTCACCAGCAGCACTGTCGTCGGCATTGCCAGAGAGGTCGAGGGCAGACATCATGGAATCGGAGAGCTTACTGGCAAGTTTATCTGCAGACGGAGAAATACAGGCAGTCACTTGGTGGCTTGGCTTACCAACAGGAGGCCTGTGAGAGCTGCACCAAACTCCCAAACTGGCTCACTTAGCCCACAGCATTCAACAAACAATTGGTGGGCTGCTGGCAGCCGCTGCTCTGCCTGCCAGGCGGATCCATTTGTCTCTGTGTGAAATGATCACCCCAGTCTGTATTCAGACTCACTGGGCTCCAAATATTTCTATCCCTTCCTAGTATCAAAACATCAATTTCTTTTTACTGTGCTGAAATTATTAGCACTGTCACTGCCTTCAAGGCTCTCAGAGTAAAGGGACAGTAGGGACTTCGAGCCTGAATTCTCACCTCCCATCCTCCAGCCACACCCTATTGTTCCTCAGGAAAGCCTTCTCTGCTCACCCCTCCCCACTACCATCTGCAGGCTGAGTTAGGTTCCTTCACTGTGCTTGCAGTGTCTTCATGATTACTCTGTTTTGTCAATGTCTGTTTTCCTGTTCTCCTCCCCACTCCCCAGTAAGACCAGGAGTCCCAGGGTAATTAACCCTCAGGACTCCCAGGCCTCAGTGTGGACCAAGGCCGAGAGTGAATGGTTACAAACACAACCTAGTTCAAAGAACAGAGCTTATGGGGTCCGTCAGTCCTGGGACTTCATTTTGGCTCCATTAAATACTAGTTGTCCTACCCTGAGTGTGTCACTTAACGTCTCTAGGGCTCTGTCCTCACTTATCAAATGTGGGTAAGACTTTTGCACTGGGTTAGTGAAGATTAGTATAGCCTGAAGACATGGATTGGCCAGCCACGCAACAGACCACTACTAAAATGAAGGAGGGTTTCCCATTTGAATTGACATGGAAATATCTGATACACACACTGAATGGAAAATGATGTGCAAACTGTATGTTCAGTAGACCAGCACTTGTATAGAAAAAAAGAATAAAGAATATATAGATGTTTGCCCATGTACTTATCTCAGGGATGAGATACAAGGAATTAACTGGTCACCTATGGGAGGACAGATAGCCTGGATGAATAAGGGATTAGAAGGGGAGACACATTTTACTGTATATCCTTTTATACGTTTTAGATTTTGAGTGTATTACCTATTGGCAAAGTAAACATTATATATGGCCTATAAGCTTCCTATTACATAGAAAGCAGTTGATAAATAAATGGTTGTTATCACAAATTAGGTCAGTGTCCTCCAACTGTGGTCCCCAGAGGAGCAACAAAAGCATCACCTAGGGAGCAGCTAGATCACAAATTCTGAGTCCCCATGGCCAACCTACTCAATTGGAAATTCTGGGGCTGGGTCCCAGAAATCTATGTTTTCACAAGCTCTCTGGCAGTTCTAGTATAAGCTGAAGTTTGAGAACCACTGTGCCTACGGGTCAGCCTCCTAACCCAATCCTGCCCCCTAACCCTTGTCTGGGACTGAATACATGGAGGTGCTCACTCAGGAGCCCCTAATCAAGGCCCCAGGTGGCCCTTTTTTGGAGCACAGGGGTGTTGTCTGGTGTCCCCACCTGAACGCTTCTGCAGCTTCTTCTTATTCTTCAGGGCAAATGCCAGAGCCTGGCCCTGCTGCAGGGGGTCCGTCTCCATGATCCTCTGTATCATAGGGCGGCGGTCCACTGGGCGGACGTTCCTGGGGTGGGAGTCCACATTGCGCTTAGCCCACCCCTTCTGATGACGGTTCGAATTGGTGCAATACCCAGTGAGCTCTCCAGTCTGCTGAGACAGAGGAGAGCAGTTATGTCTGGGCCCCCAAAGTCTTCTGCAGAGGCGCCAGGAACAGGTTTGGATAAGAACAGGGAGGGTAGAGCCGGGCAGAACTGAGCTCCAACTCTGGCTCCACCAGACTAGCAGGTACTTAGTTAACCCCTTAGCCTAAGTCTGACCATCTGTCAAATGGGGGTGGGTAATGGGGAGCTTGCGTGGCTTTCACAAAAAGAAAATGAAAAAGTAGAGTTACTTGATCAGTGACAACTGATATCAGAATGACTTTGTTCCAGTGACCCTTCAAGGTCTTAGTCAATTTAACAAATATCTTCTGCTACCTATTTTGTGCCCAGTTCTGTGCAGGGACATACTGGGGAAATGGGTCAGATGCAGTCTCATCTTCGAGAACCCAGGCTAAAAAGGATACAACCAACAATACTACAGGTCAGAGTATGTTAAGAGCCAACCAAAGAGACACAGTGTAAGTGACAGAGGTTGAGGGAATGGTGGTGGTCAACATACTTCTACTGATAGGACAGTCATTCCTGACTGAACACTGGAAAAACACAGAGCATATCTGGGCACCCAAGAAGGTGTCTGTTTGGCTGGAATTGAAGGTACATGTGTATAGTAAAAGCCAATAACAGAAATTTCACTATGTGCCACATACCGTCCTAAGCACATGTGTACACACATACACACAAATATATGCATATGTACACAGGTACACACACATATTAAGTCATTTTTAGTGTAGAGTAGGGAACTACTATAGATCCCTGAGGAAAACTTGCTTATTCTAGGGCATATGGGCTAAGTGAGAAATATTATCAGGGCATGCCCCAAAACACACAACTTTACACTGATCTTCCTATAAGCACCAGGGTAACCTTTGAAACTAAGTGAGGATCGGAACGGCGTGAAATCCTGCCACTGCCCCACTGTAGGCTTCATCATTTTTTTTAAACCTCACCTTTATTCTTTTTAACTTATTATATTCCATTGATTATGCTATTACAGTTGTCCCCACGTCCCTGCCTTAGCTTCCTTCTACCCAGCAGCCCCCACTCCCTCAGGCAATCCCCCCCACTACTGTTCATGTCCATGGGTCATGTATATAGGATCTTTGGCCAGTCCATTTCCTACACTGTATGTTACATCCCCATGGCTATTCTGTAACTACCTATTTGTCCTTCTTAATCCCCTCACCTCCTTCACCCATACTCCCCCTCCCCCTCTCCCTCCCATGTGACAACCATCAAAATGCTCTCCGTATCCATGATTCTGTCTCTGTTCTTCTTGTTCGCTTACTCAATTGTTGATAGACATGTATTTTTTGCCATTTTATTGTTCACGGTTTTGATCTTTTTCTTAAATAAGTCCTTTAACATTTCATATAATAATGGTTTGGTGATGATGAAACTCCTTAGTTTTTCCATGCCTTGAAGCTCTTTATCTGCCCTTCGATTCTAAATGATAGCTTTGCTAAGTAAAGCAATCTTGGCTGTAGGTTCCTGCTTTTCCTGACTTTGAATATTTCTTGCCAATCTCTTCTAGCTGGCAAAGTTTCTTTTGAAGCCAAATCGGGGAAGGATTGAGGGTGGGTGGCAGGGTGGGCGGGTGGCAGGGTGGGCGGGTCTGGGGAAAGTGGTGGTGGGAAAATGTTGACAAAAAAATAAAATAAAATAGACAGGGGGAGGCTAAGAATAGTATAGGAAATGAAGAAGCCAAACAACTGGTATGTACAGCCCAAGGACATAAACTAAGAGGTGTGGGGATGACGGGATGGGGTGCAGGGTAGAGGGGATAAAGGGGGGGGGAATGAGCAACTGTAATAGCATAATCAACAAAATATACCAAAAAAAAAGTTTCTTTTGAGAAATCAGCTGACAGTCTTATGGGAACTCCCCTGTAGGTAATGAGTTCATTTTCTCTTGCTGCTTTTAAGATTCTATCTTTATATTTAACCTCTGGCATTTTAATTACAATGTGTCTTCGTGTGAGCCGCTTTGGGTTCATCTTGTTTGGAACTCTGTGCTTCCTGGACTTGCATGTCTATTTTCTTCAGCGAATTAGGGAAGTTTTCTTCCATTATTTTTCTTCAAATAGATTTCCAATTTCTGGCTCTTTCTCTTCTCCTTCTGGCACCCCTATGATGGGAATATTAGACTTCTTCAAGTTGTCCCAAAGGATTCTTTTTTCTTCCAGTTTTGATTGTTTTTTGCTGACTTATGCTTCAAATCATTGATTTGATTCTTGGCATCATCCACTCTACTGTTGTTTCCCTATTAATTGTTCTTTATTTCAATTAGTGTATCCTTCATTTCTGACTGGATCTTTATGCTGCTGAGGTCCTCGATAAGTTCCTTGAGCATCTTTATTCCCAGTGTTTTGAGCTCTGCATCTGATAGATGGCTTATCTCCATTTCGTTTAGTTCTGTTTTGATCTGTTCTTTCATTTGGGCCATGTTTCTTTGTCTCCTCATTTTGGCAGCCTCCCTATATTTGTTTCTATGTATTAGGGAGAGCTGTTGACTTTATGTCTTAGTAGAGTGGCCTAATGTAGCGGGTGTCCCATAGGGTCCAGTGGCACAGCTTCCCCTATCACCCAAGCTGGGTACTCAAACTGCGCCCTTTGTGTGGGCTGAGTACACCCCCCTCTTACAAGAGCCTTGGTTGCTGTTGGTATATCAATGGGAGGGATTTACCCAGGCCAGTCAGCTTCAAGGACTGGCTGTGACCACTGACCACCAACCTTCACCCTCCATGGAAGATCAGCTCTGCAAGGGCAGGGTGGTGGTGCTCTGACATGGTCTGTAGCTGCCCACCGGGTGCACTGGCCTTGGGGTTTCCCAGGTGGTGCAGACCAACGTCATTCCTGACCTGTGTTTTGCCAGGGGCCACCCTGCCTGAGCTATAAAGCAATCTGAGATAGCAGCTCCTTGTACTGGGCTTGGAGATTCCCAGGCGAAGCCAAGCTGTGAATCTAGGCTGGCTGCTGCTAGTGCCGAGCCTAGGGCTCAGAGGACAGCTTTTGCTCGTTTGATAGGATTTAGAACATTGTGAAGCATAAGCCAACACCATCCATTCATATGGAAAAGTAGCAAGTTGGGCGGGATGGAGTCTCTGGGAATCTCCAAGGCAGGTCCAACAGTGTTAGCCAGGCTGATGGAGTCACAGAATTCAGTACCAGCTTGCTGGCTCTGTAGGGGGAGGGTTTAGAAAAGGGACAATGGCCTCTGCTTGCCTTATGCCAGACACTTCAGTTTCTCCCTGTATACCAATGGTGCCTTTCAAGCCTCTTCCCCAGTGCTGGAGCACAGAGGGAGTGAGTCTAGGTAGGTAGGCCCATATGTGGGTTCTTTAAGCGGAACTGCTTGGGGCTCCAGAGTTTCTTCCACTGACAGAATCCCCACTGGTTTCTGCAGCCAGATATTGTGGGGGTTTATCTTCCTGGCACTGGAACCCTTGGTTGGGGAGCCTGGTGAGGGCCTGGGACTCATTGTTCCCAAGGTTGCCCTCCCAAATTTTTATCAACATGGGCGTGGGACCAGCCCTTTCCACGTTTGCACCCCTCCTATCAGTCTGGATGGATGTGGTTTCTTTAATTCTGTAGTCATCAGACTTCCATTCAACTCGATTTCTGACGGTTCTGAACAATGGGTGTTCTATATTTTAGCTGTAATTTTGATGTGGTGGTGCAAAGAGGTGAGCCACGTCTGTCTACACTGCCATCTTGACCAGAAATCAAGCCTCATCATCTCTTAAGAGAGTACAGGTGACACTTTCCTTCCTGGACTCCCTGCCTCCACCCCACCCCTTTCTTTCCTATCGGATTTTTACCCAGCTGCCAGAATAATAGTTCTAACAAACAAACCTGACCTTGTTGCTTAAGAAATCCTTCCAGATGTTACACAGCCATCAAAACCGAAGGACAGCTCTTTAACTAATAATGTGGGACAATCTACATGAATTTATAAGTGAAATAAGCAAAGCACAGAACAATATGAATAGCATGCTACTATTTGAATTGAAATAGATCTCTGTATATCTCCTTATACGTATATGTGTGTGTGTGTAAAGATGAAATAGTTCTGAAAGGACACTCCAGTCTGCTAACAGCCACTGCCTCCAAGGAGGGGGCACAGTGACTGGGAGACAGAAGCAGGAGAGACTTACTTTTCACCCTACACTCTTTAGTACCTTTTAAATTTTACACCATGTACGCGAATTACCTAGTCAAAAAATTAATAAGAAAAAAATATTTTAAATAAAAATGGAAAAACATAAAACCCCTTAAGCCATAAAAAAAAAAATAACCAGCTTTCAGGGTTTTCCTATTATCCGTGGTTTAAAGACCAACTCTAGGCCTTGTGTGACTTGACTCCAGATTCATCTTTCCCTGCCTCCACCCCACTCCGGCCACACAAGAGCAGCAGTAATTTCCCCAAACACCCCAGTCTCACCCTTTCAGGCCTTGGCATGGGCACAGGCTGAGCCCCTACCCACAGACTGCTGCCGTGCCCTTCCACAGAGAATTCCTCAGCCTTCAAGAGGCTTCCCTGACCCGCAAGTAGTAGAGGTTAGGGCCCTTAGATCCATGTTCTCGCAACCTCTGTCCCCGCCCCCAACCTGTGTGTCTCCCATCACAGTGATGATGTATATGTCTGAAACCCCCTAAAATGTGACCTCACGAAGAACGGAGATGGGGGTACTGGCAGAAGAAGAGGCCAAAAAAGCCTCCAGGAGTCAGAGCACAGGATACTGACTTGGTCCAGCAGGTGCTAGGGAGCAATGAACAGGGAGGGAGAGCCATGAAAAGGGAGGTGACATAGTCAATTGGGCCATAAGAAACCATGGGACATACGTCCAGGTGAGAGAGGGCTGGAAGTTTAGACTTGGGTCATAGGAATGGTAGAGGCAGACAGAAGCTGACAGCTTCTCAAGATATTTAAGAGGAAGAAGTCATGGGACTTGGTGACCAACTGCATATGGGGTCCCAGATACCAGCTGGAGGGAAGGAAAAATCAGGAATGCCCAGCTTTGCAACTTGAACAACTAGGAGGCTGGACAGGCATACCTGTTCTCTGGGCTAAAACCAGGCTGGGAAAGCTGCCTGAGAAAGCACGCCTCCTCCTTGGACCTGCCACAGTTTAGCAAAGGATGAAATCCACCAGCTGCCCAGGGCGCCCACGGGGAACAAGTGAACAACCCTCATCTCCCCACCATTATAGGCAGACCTCACAGGAGCCAGGCAGAAGGGACAGGCCACTTCCCAGAGCCCTAGATAGAAGAGAGGGTTGCCATGAAGAAAGGGGACAAGTACCTTACACACAGTGGTTTTATTTTCCAAAGCATCTACCATTTTCATCATCGGAGAATGGAGCCACTTGATCTCCATTTCGAGCGGATCCATGTCACCCAACAGCTCATCAGATTCTCCACTGGCCAAACCTTTAACACAACCAACACCACTGTCAGGGCCCTGGCTCCTCCCTGCTGCTAGCCTCCTGGTCAGGCTGCAGTGGAAAGGATATGTGGACACTGCCCAGGGGAGTCAAGAGGGAAGGTTCTTTCATTCCTGCTAGGAGGTCACGGGACAAAGGATTAAAAGCATGGCTATTACAGTAGGGTACTCGCCTGCTGGGAGCTGGTTTTGGAGCCTCGGCTTCCTCATCTGGAAAATGAGAACGCCACCAGCCCTACTACATGGGGCTGCTAGGGGTCACAGCAGGGACCACCCACAATGTGCTCGCCTGACACACTGCTCTGTAAATGACAACCACTGGCATGCCCTCCCCAGGACCAGGCCTCTCTCTCCGTCCCTCTGGCCCCTTGCCTAAAGCTGGTCTGCCCTGCAAACCACAAATGTGCCCACTATTTGGGCCCACACCACTCTCACATCCACTTCCAAACTTCCTTTCCATTCCCTTCCCTGAGCCTCTTATCCCTAGTCACTCTTCAATAGCCAACAGCAGGGCCAATTCCTTTAGGAAACTCACTGGTAACCTCCCCCTCTTCTCAACTGCCCAGACTTCCATCTTTTGCCCAAGTCCATTGTCAGTGACAGAGCCCCTCTTGCCCTCACATGCAGCCAGGGCCAAGCATCATTGTAAGAATGGGAGTGGGAATTCCTCCCAGCCAACCCCCTGAGAGAGGAGGGAAGTAAGGTTCAGAAAGGGGAGGCTGACTTGCCCGAAGCCACCTGGAAAATAAACTCTAAAGCAGGCAAGTCCTCTTATCCTCATTTGTAATCCAAGGACGCCAACAGGCCCAGAGAAAGAAAACTACTTGTCCTTAAGGAAACCAGAGAAACCAGAAGGCAGGCCAGCCACGGCTTTCTCTACAACCCCGGAGTGGCCAGACAGGCCCAGAGAGCACTGGGTGCCTTTCCTGGGCAGAGCAGAGAAGGAAGGACGAGCTACAAGCCAGGGCTGCAGGCAGTAGCACCTGAAGAGAACAAACTTTCTTACAGAGTTTTTGAAAGACACATGGCTCAAGAACAGCTAGTATTTACCAAGAAAGTATTATATATATGCCAAGAAAGTACTATGTATCCTAAGTGTTTTTACGTATTAAATACTGGGTAAATACTATTGTCCCCGTTTTAAAAATTAAGTCATTGAGACACGAAGAAGTTAAGTGAGCTATGCAGTAGCATCACACACCTAACAAGAAACAAAACTTAGATTTGAATCCGGGCAGTCCATCCTTTTAACCACTGAGCTGCTCTGAGCTGGGGGAGTCTTTGACAACAGGGCAGGAGAGCTGGTTTGAATGTCAGCTCTGCCTGTCACTGACTATGCACCAATCAGCAAATATCACCTTTCTAAGACTCAGATGCCTTGCCCAGCAACAGAGGTGAGAATGAAAATCTAGGAATGCACATGCAGTGGCTAAGGCAAGGCCTAGGGCAGCATGAGAAGGGATTTTTGAGAGAAGAGTCTCAGTCCACTCCAGGTCCCAAGAAACAGGGAAAGGAAGCTTGCATTTCCTGAACAACTCACTCTGTACGCAGCACTGTGTTTTCTTCCCTATATACCAAGAGCTCACAACCACCCCCAGGACCCAAGTAAGAATTCTCCACCCTATGTGTGAAAGCATTAAGCTTGGAGCTGGTTAAACAATTTTGTCAAAGCCAGAGTAGGGCCAGGGCAGGGGGGGGTCAAATGCGGGATCTGCTGTCAGGTCCGTGTGGCTCGACTAGGGCAAGGCCAAGTGCGGCACAGACCAGTCCACTCGCCCTCACTTACATTCCATGGTGTCTTCGTTGGCCTGTTCTGTATCCTCAATGTCGAAGACTTCAGTCATCTCCTTAACAATCTCGGCACTAAGATGGGTGGGCAGAGTGTGGGTGGCTGGTGGAAGTGTGTAGAAGCTGATCTTCCCACTGCATTGGGAGGTGGGAGAAATTGGCAGTGATGTCATTAAGAGAACCAACCACCAATCAAAGAGACAATGAGTCCCCCAAGTCAGAAGCAGTGAGGGACAACAACCAAACCCGGCAGGTGGCTTCTGAACAAGAGGCTGAGTTGTTGGGTAATCCTTGGCCTACAGAGCCTCGCCCCTCCCTCTGCCCCCTCCTCACCTCACCCAGTCAGCCAGGACTGCTTTGGCGGCCTCCTCCTGGCTGTATATGCCTCCCTTCTTCTTCTTCCCCAAGCGCTGGGCCACTGCAGTCAGAAAGTGCTCAGTGGTCTGGAACCCAGAGATACCATAATAGTTGGAGATCTGGTGAAGAGAGAAAGAAGAGAAATCACGAAGGAGAACAAAGGGCCATTGGAGTGGGGTGGGGCATGAGTAAGAGCCCTGTGCACCTCCTCCAGGTTGCAGCGTTGCAGGATGGTCTCCACCGGGGTCACGGGGTCCGCCAGCTTCTGCACGTGGACGCAGTTGCGCAGAATGGTGCCCACCTCCGAGTTGGGTCCGGGGACAATGCCTGGCGCGTCCAGCAGCCTGATAAACTTGTCCAGGCAGACCTCCTGCATGAACCTGGGCAGGAGAAAAGAGGTAAACAGAAGATGCAGGACACTGATGAGTCCAGATGCGTCTGGTATCCTCTGGGCTCCAGGCACACAGCTGGGAGGAGGTGTGAGGGGCAGATGGCATACAGATGAAGGTGGAGAGATGTGGGGCCAGGGCCTCTGGGGTCCTACAGACCTGGGACTGAGTCTAGTCTAGCCCCTGGCTTTGGGGACTGAACTGCAGGGCCATGAGTCAGCTTTTGATTCTCTGAGCCTCAACTGCTTCATCTAGGAAGTGAAGCTGCTTATTCATAGCCCATTCTTGCATGGCAGTTAGGAGGTTAGGAGGCTTCAAGGAGCTAACAGGGAGGGGGCCACACACCTGGGTGCCTAGACCACACCTAGGGTGTACCAGGTAAATGGAGGCTATTAATGAGACTCTCCTGCCCAGGGAAGAATCAGACGCTGCTCCGAAATAAGGAAAGGGGCAGGGGCTGAAGGAGTGAGAGTCAGGGGAACGACAGTCAGTGGAAGTGGAGGGAGCAGGCAAGTGCTTACTTGGTGACCCCGGGAACGGCTCCCACACTGCAGGCACGGCTGCGCTTCAAACTATTGATCAGGCTGCTCTTCCCAACATTAGGAAGGCCTACAAAAGAGTGACAGATGGCTCAGCGCAGGAAGGGCCCTCGGGAACATCTGGGTCAGTCTGTGTGTGAGAGGCCCAGGCAGGGGCAGTGACCAGGACACAAGGAAGCCAAAATCAGAGCCTGGCCTCTTGCCTTCCCGCCCCAGGCCCTGAACAAGTGCACAGATGGCCTTTTTACCCCTCCCCTCCATTTGTAAACACACTGGGTCAATGTGTTCCTCTCTCTAGAAGTGACACTCACCTCCCACCTATAACCAGTCTGGAAAAGGTACTCAATGCAAAGCCTTTGTGATATGATCCAACAGAAGCTGTACGTAGGTAAGTGTCCATGAAACAGAAAACTGTCTGTACCGGTGTGTCATTAACCAGGGTGCGGTGGGGGGCTCATCTCCAGATGTCCGCTTCTCTGAGCAGCTGTCTGCTTGTGGTGTTTTTCTGTTTGGGCATCTACGAGCACCTCTGGGTCTGTTTCTCCGTCCCTGGGTCTCGCCTTATCACAATTCACCTTCTGTGTCCCAGAAGTTACACATCTACAGCTCTTTCACAGATGTGCCTCTGTGTGTGTGTGTGTGTATGTGTGTGTAAGACTCTATACATATTTCTCCTCCCTCTCTGTGTGCGCATGTGCGCACATGTGCACCTTGTTTGTTCTCATTCTCAATATCTGCTTTTTCCATTTTTTTTACTTTCTCTCCTACTCAGTCTTTCTATCACAACTCTCTTTCTCTGCACATCTGTCTCTAAGTATCTCTTTTTTGCCGGTCTGTCCCACTGTCTCATTGTAGCCACTGTCTTTTCTCTTTTCCTCTCCACGCCTTCAATTCTGCCTTTGTAATTCCTTCTATGTCAGCTCAGCTCACGTTCATTCTCAGTGGACTGGTCTCTCTTCATGTATGCTCCTCTGTACCTGTTTTGTTGTCTCTTTCTCCCTGTATCTCCCGAACCCCCTCCCTACCTTCCCCAAGACTCGTCTCTATGCATGTATATCTCTCTCATCATAGACATGTCTGTGCATGTGTCTCTGTGAATCTGGGTGTGTGGCTGTGTCTGTGGACCTAGTATATCTGGGCACATGTGTCTCTTTGGCTCAATTTGCTTGAAAGAAGCAGAGTTGGGGTGAGGGTGTAGGAAGGGCTTGGTTTGCATGTTTTGCCCCTGGGCCGGTCTGTCTCTAGAGGTGCGTCCTCTGGGTCTACTCATATACGTGTCTGTACACGTGTGGATCCGTACTTGTGTTTATGGATCGGAATGTGTGCACAGGCCTGTGTGTTCCTCTGTGTCTCCATCTTTGTTCCTGCTTGTTTCTACATGTATGTCTCCAAATCTGTCTCTCCGTCCCTATGTTTGTCTCTCATTCTCTCTTTGGGTATGTATATGTGTCTGCCTCTCCATATACATGGGGTGTCTTTAGCCCTCTTATGTCTCTCCTTGCAGGGCTCCGTGCACATCTGTCTCTATGTCCATTTGGTATTTCTTTCTGATCATATCTGTTTCTCTATATGCCTCTGTCATTTAAATCTGTCTCCCCTTTCCACTGGCCACCAACCCGCCACTTGGCTTCCCAATTCCTTCTCTGTGTCCACTCAGGTATGTATATCTATACCTTTTTCTCAATATCCAGCTTTCTCTCCAATGTCTTTGTCTCTTGACTTCACTTCTTCTCCCTGATGGTCTACCTCCATCTCTCTCCATTCCCCTATTCCAAACTCAGCATCCTTCCCTCGCTGCCCTGGGATCCAGACAGACCCCGGTCTGAGCCTCAGCTCTGCACTGTCTCACACAGGGCTGAGTCCTTCAAATCCCGTTCCCACCTATGGGCCTCAGTGTTCTCATCTATAAAAGGGAAATGTTCACCACTCCTCCCCACAGCTCTGGGAGGATAAGACGGTGTCAACTCCAAGCCTAGCCCCGTGCACCTGGTCCACGGTTCTAAAACTCAGCGCGCGGTAGTGATTCTGAGTATGTTCCTGTGTCCACTGACCCAAATTACAAATCATGAAACACTTCCTGAACTGCTTCTCTCTTCCCCAAAAAAGGTGACATGAAGTTCCCAGGAGCCTTTCCCCCAATGAAGCCCCTTGCCAAGGAAGAGCCGAGGCCCCATGGCTTCCCCGCAGGCGCCTTACCCACAACACCCACACGGATATGGGTGTGCACTGCGCCAAGGCGGCAATAGTTCCCCAGAACCCTCATAAGGTTCTCAGCTCCGAAGCAGGCTTTGCTCTTCAGCAGTTTCTCAGAGGCCTGGTCCACTGGCACACTGCAACGATTCTAGAAAAGGATGGATATTACAGAAGCAGCATCAGCTGGGAGGTGTGGTCTGAGGCCAGATTTTCAACTTTCAGAGAAACTTTCAGGGTCTGCCTGTGATCATTCGGATCCCCAAGCCCAAAGTGGAAGGCTTCTCGCAAGGGGTCTGAGCACTTGCCATTTCTCTGCTGCCCTCAGAGACCCACAAGTTCTGTTTTTCCACTGTCTTCTTTGTCCCTGCCTCTGCCTACACACATCTCTTGCTTCCCTCAGCAGCGACAGGATGGCATCCTAGCCTTGAGACAGGCCAGGTTGGACTTCCAACTCTTCCTCTCAGAGGTGTGTGCCCAGCAAATCCTGCTTCCCTTCTCAGGGCCTTGGTGCCCTCGTCTGCACAACAGGGATGCCTGTCAGCCCTGCCTGCAAAGGGCAAAAGGCCATCAGAGCCTCCATCTCTTTACTCCTGATGCCACCTCCTCTGCCCAGAATGCCCTTCCATCTCTCTCTTTCCTTACTCACCCACAACAGCACTGCAAAATAGAAATTAACCTAAATATCCACCAACAAGAAACAGGTTAATGAAATATATGTTTAAAGTAGAAAAACAACTAAAAGAAATGTCACAGTAAAGGATTCTTACATTTTTGCCATCAGAAAGGTCAAAAAATTTTAATAAGATATCATGTGTCTTCCAGATTAGCAAAGACATTTACTGATATTGAATGTTGACAAGCGTAGAGGGAAATAGGCCCTCTCACACATTCACACACCCCATCAGCAGGAAGATAAATGGTACAGTCACTTGGGGGGTGCAATTTGTCAGTGTTTAGGGAAATATAAAATGCATAAAGCCTATGACCCAGCCTCTCCACCTCTCAATACCTGACCTATACAAACATGTACACGGGTGTGTGTTAAAGTACTGGTTATAACAATAAAAAACTGGAAATTAATTTTATTGAGCATCAAAAGGTAGATCTCTATAAAAAGATCTCCAAGAAAAAAAAAAGCTGCAAGATGACACATATGATACCCGCAAACACTGTTTTCATTTTATATATACATCCCTGTATATATAAAGTACAGAAAAATATCTGGATCCTTCCATACAGACAATGGTGGTTACTTACTTCTAGTTATATATGGATAAAGGAGACTAGAATTATGTGTATTGGTGAAAGCATACTTAAGCTTTATCTATAATTGTTTTTATTTTTTCTACTTTATTTTTTAGTAAGTTTTACACCTGGTACAAAATTGAAAAAATGTCCCCAGCACCCAGTTTCTCCCCCTAGAAGCAACCAATGTTTCAGTGTACTTCAATATTTTACAATAAAAATGTATTTGTGTTAATGATAATTAGAAAGTAGTGTGATGTTTTAAAGAGAAAAATAGTCATGTACTTTAAAATTTAACAAAGTTAACTGTGTTTTCCAATTTTATTACCCTTACATCTCAAGAAAAATGCTCCTTAAAGAAGAATAATACAGAAAAAATAAAAATTAAAAAATAAAAAGAGCAATAGTATAGGAAGGAATGGAATGAAACTAATATTAAGTCATCCGGTAAAGCAAAAAGCTAAAACTTGAAGGCCCAATTCAATTACCAAAGAGCTGGAGACCCCAGTCCAAGTCATGATTCCCATCCCTGGCCCCAGACTACCCTGGAAGGATCTAGATACCCCTTGGGCCCAGCTTACCAGGTTTTTGACCTGATGCTGAGTGCTGGCCTTGAAAGCCACGGTTGGCAGCTCATTCCGAAGGTAATCCAGCCACTTCTCTACAATCTCCTTGGGGACCAGGTCTGGGGAAAACAGGAACAGATAGAATTGATAAGGAGAACACGACCCTGATGGCTCACTCCAAAGAGGCATCTACCCACGCCCAAGGCTGGGCCCACCTCCTGCAGATATCTCCCTGGCCCTGGCACTCCCTGTCCAGTCCCAACGTTAGAGTTAGAAAGGACAGTCTATTCTAGGGGACCAGTTGACCCTTCTTGATGGGACCTCTATTACCTCAAGGAGAATGGGAAAACTAGTCATTTGGTCCTAGATGCCTTCCTTCCAAGCCAGGGTGCCCAGGGTGCCAGGGGCCCTCCAAAGATTGTGCTTCCCATCCCCTCTCTGTATCATTCTAGTATGGACCAAATGCCAAGAATAACATGGACAAAAATGACTGCCATTTGTGAGGTACTGACCACACATATACCAAGCACTTTATTATTAATTCTCATAACAACCTTGTGAGGCTGGGACAATCACAGCCCATTTTACAGCTAGAGAAATGGACGCTCTTGGGTGATATGACTTGTCCAAGATCCCAGACAAAACAGCACAACTGGGATAGGACCCAGACCTGAATGACTCCTGAGCCCATGCCCGAGTCTTTGGGTTCCAGCTTAGAGAAGACAGAAACTCTCCAGGGTTGGCCAGTCAGAGATATGGTTCAAAATGGCAAGAAGGGGGACTCAAAGGCACATAGGCTTGAACTCTATTCCCAACTCCTGCTGCACTCTGTGTGTGTCTTTAGACGAATGATTTCACCAGATTCCTGGCTTTAAAAACTGGAACAAGCCCTGGCTGGTGTGGCTCGGCAGACTGAGTGCCGGCCTGTGCACCAAAGGGTCGCTGATTCTATTCCCAGTCAGGGCACATGCCTGGGTTGCGGGCCAGGTCCCCAGTTTTGGAGAGTGTGAGAGGCAACCAATCCATGTTTCTCTCGCTCTCTTGAAACATCAATGTCTCTCCCTCTCTCTCTCCTTCCCTTCCGCTCACTCTAAAAATAAGCAAATAAATAAAATCTTTAAAAAAAACTGGAACAAGAATTCTTACGTTGTACAACTGTTAAGCCTACCACTGAGTTGCTGGGTTTCTGGATCTGGTCAGAGCTAATCTTTCAAGAAGGCCTGGCCCTTGCCCTGTCTAATCCAATCCTTCTCAATACCCACCAATCTTGTTCAAGACTAGGACCAGCTTCTTGTTGCCTTGTGCCCGCAGCACAGCCTCCTCCATCTGGAAGCAGCGGCAACCCAATGGGTCTCTGGCATCCAAAACTTCCAGAATCACATCAGAGTATTCCACCACCTGCAGGGCAGAGGACGAGGGATGAAGGCAGGGAAAGGACTGGGTAGCAATCACAAATGCCGGTGAAAGAAAAGGTCTCTGTCTCAGTCAGGAGAAACAGAAACGGAGATGAGACCAGATTGGTGCCCTGCCTAAAGGGCCTTAAGAAATGGGTCCCCGACCCTCTCCTTCTGCCCTATCTAGCCTACGCTGCTTCCTTGCAGCAGTTGCCCCCCCCCCCTCAACTGCAGCCCGAATGGACAATACTCTGAGCATCCATGACCTACGCCACCAGCCCACTGCCAGGCCGACAAGAGAGCAGCTGCGCCCGGCCAGCAGCCCAGGGGGTTTAACTGGCCCAAATAAATGGCGATCGCTTAAGATTCGAGAGCCAAGCGGTGGTGCACAGCCTCCCACTGGCCTCGCATCAGCCTGTCAGGACCACAGCTCCCACGGAGCGATGCCCAACTCAGGTTCTCAGCAGGAAACAATGAAGGGAGGAGACACCAGACAACTCGACAGAGCGGAGGACGCCAGCGGGAGGTAGGACTCCATCATCACCAGTGGCGGCTGCAGCAACCAGTCTTCCAGCTCCAAGGTCACACCCTCACCCCCCAATCCTGGAGGCTATCTGCACCCCAGAGATGAGAGGCCAGAGATCAAGTTCACAACTGTCCAAGAGGGAAGTCTCCAGCCTACTAAGTTATACTCAGGATCTAACAGGTGATGGAGATTAAGGGGAAGATGGAGATGGCTCCGCCACACCAGTGATGCCAAAACTCTATGTGAAACCAGGACGCAGTCTGAAAGCCCAGCTGTTTGATCCCAAAGTAACACCAGTTCCTCTATCCAAGAGAGGCACAGGCCCTCCCTACAGCCCACCAAAAGCCAGCAGGGCCACGATCACATCACGTAGCAGTCCCCAGTGGAGTTCTCAGCTGCCAGGTCCCTGAGCATTCTCAGTAGGCACGCCATGGCTATCCCCTGACAGCACCTACCTCACCATCAACCTCACAGACAGTGTAGTGCCCTAGAGCAGCAGTACCCCTTACACCTGCCTGGCCCCAGACAGCCAACGGAAGAACTTGGACTTCCCACAGGTGGATGCAGAGAGCAAAGATATAGATGGCACCGAGTACCGGGATGGGAGGGAATTTGGAATAGGGGACCTCGCATGGGAAATGATCAAGGGCTTCTCCTGGTGGCCTGCCATGGTGGTGTCTTGAAAGGCCACCTCCAAGCATCAGACCATATCTGGCATGTGGTGAGTCTAGTGGTTTGGTGATGGCGAGTTCTCCAACATCTCCGCAAATAAGTCGGTGGTCTTGGGGCTATTCAGCCAGCGCTTTAATCTGGAGACCTTCAACAAGCTGGTCTCTTAAAGGCAGGCCATATACCACGATCTGGAGAAAGCCAGGGTGAGGGCTGGCAAGACCTTCCACAACAGCCCCAGAAACTCGCTGGAGGACCAGCTGAAGCCCATGTTGGAGTGGGGCCATGGGGGCTTAAAGCCCACCAGGATGGAGGGCCTCAAACCCAACAACAAGCAACCAGTGGTTAACAAGTCAAAGGTCCAAGCCCTGGCTGGTGCGGCTCAGAGGACTGAACACTGACCTGCCAACCAAACAGTCGCTGGTTCAGTTCCCAGGCAGCACATGCCTGGGTTGCAGGCCAGGTCCCCAGTTGGGGGTGCATGAGAGGCAACCACACATTGATGTTTCTCTCCCTCTCTTTCTTCCTTCCCCTCTCCCTAAAAATAAATAAAAATCTAAATAGAAAAGTCAAAGGTACATTGTGCAGGCACTGGGAACTTAGAATCAAGGAAACATGAGAACAAGACTCGAAGACGCGCACACCTGATGACTCCGTCAGCTCCGCTGACTGCTGCCCCCCATCCAAGTGCCTCAAGACAAACTGCTGTAACAATGGCAAAGGCCAAGGAGAGGAGGACCAGAGTTGAGAGCAAATGGCTTTGGATGTTGCCAACAACAAGAGTCTGGAAGGCAGCTGTTCGCCCTGTGGTTTAAAAAAATAAAAAAACCAACCTGTGTCTTTCCACCCTCTCTTTGAGGGTGGACTCTGCCAGACATGCCAGGACTGGTTCCCCAAGCTATTCTACATGGATAACGACAATGGCCATCAGTCCTACCACACCATGTGCTGTGAGGGCCACGAGTTGCTCCTTTGTAAGCTGCAGGAGCTGCCGCACGGTACTTCCATGCGGAGTGTCTGGGGGTCCTGGGGGGCACAGGCACGGCAGCAGATGCTGGGCTGGAGGAGCCCTGGAGCTGCTATATATGCCTCCCTCAGCGCTGTCATGGGGTCTTGCAGCGACGGAAGGACAGGAATGTGCACCTGCAGTCCTTCAGCAGCAACACGGGTCTCAAATACAAAGCCCCAAGTTATACCCTGCAATTCATGCAGCCCGAACGTGGCCCATTCAAGTCTTGTCCCTGTTTGATGGAACTGTCACAGGGTACTTGGTCCTCAGAGAACTGGGCATTGAAGTAGAGAAGCATCTCACCTCTGAAATAAGTGAAGTGTCCATCACCATTGGCGCTGTTAAGCACAAAGGCAGTATCAACTATGTGAATGATGTCAGGAACATCACAAAGAAAAATACTGGAAGAATGGGGCCCCTCTGACTTGGTGATTGGTGGAAGCCTCTGTAACGATCTCTCAAATGTGAACCTTGCCAGGAAAGGCCTGTATGAGGGCACAGGCTGACTTTCCTTCGAGTTCTACCACCTGCTGAACTACTCCTGCCCCACGGAGAGTGAGGACCGGTCCTCCTTCTGGATGCCTGAGAATGCGGTAGCCATGAAGGTTGGCAACAAGAGGGACATCTCTCAGTCCCTGGAGTGTAATCCAGTGATGACTGATTCCATCAAAGAGTCTGCTGCTCACTGGGCCTGCTACTTCTGGGACAACCTGCCTGGGATGAACAGGCCCGTGATAGCATCAAAGAATGATAAACTCGAGCTGCAGGACTGCTTGGACTTCAGTAGGACAGCAAAGTTAAAGAAAGTACAGACAATAACCACCAAATCAAACTTGATCGGACAGGGGAAAAACCAACTTTTTCCTGTTGTCAAGAATGGCAAAGATGTTCCAGGGTGCACTGAGCTAGAAAGGATCTTCGGCTTCCCCATACACTACACAGAAGTGTCCAACAGGGGCCATGGTGCCCGCCAGAAGCTGCTAAGGGAGTCCTGCAGTATGCCTGTCATCTGACACCTCTCCGGGCCCCGCCCAAGGACTACTTTGCCTGCGAATAGTCCCCTAGGCACTCTGGGGCACTGGGGTGGGTGCAGCAGAGCCAGAACCCAGGAGATGCATCCCAGGCTCTGCCCTGCCTCAGCTCAGCTGTGTGGGGTCACACTGTGTACTTCACCAGAACCACCTGACACCCTCCTGGCAGGGAGAGCCCAAGGTGCCACCTTCTTGCACACATTTCAATTGGCTGCCTGGAGTGGCCAAACACAGTGCTCGTTTTGTCTTCTAAAATTTTGAAACCTGAAGTAGTTAGTAAAGATGGCTTTTCCCCCCTCCTGGGTTTACCACTCAATAACAATGGCTGATATACCAAAAGCACAGTGCCAACAGTAATCCAATACTCAGGTTAAGGTTGAAAGTCGCCCAAGACAGTTACTGGAAAACTTTTTTTGAAACGTCTGTGGCAGCTTGTTTCCAGGAGTGTGCAGTGGTAGACATGTAGCTAAGGGACATTTTAAGGGGCCAGGATGCTTTTTCTCTAGGGCAGAAGAGGAAATGATGTCTCTGTTATGCTCAAATTTTACCCCACATGTTCCCCTGGCCCCAGTATAAAGGGCTGGGATTCACTGTTGGGGGCCCATTGGGAGTATTTTCCACACTAATGATGATTTCAGCGAGGATGACCTTATCCTCACATTCAGGGCTATTTCTTCCCACAGACCCAAAGACAGGGCCAGCCTTAGCTAAATCCCTCCCAGTGACTGCAACAGAACCCTCCTGGAGGCTCAGGAAGGGGGTGGGTTGGGTTATAAGCTGACATATATTACGTAGGCAGGTATGGCTTCTTGCTATCTCTTCCTCCATGTGAGGGGACTAAAGGGGGAGGTTTAGGTAAGGACCCCCCCCAAATGCACCCTCCAGAATTATGCACATTCCCCAGATTAGAAGTATGACCCTAATTCCTCAGCCTTTCTCTACACTCAGAAGCAGTGAGCGCCAGGGGTAGAAGCACACTGCTCCCACCTTTCCCTCATCCAAGAGACCGCAGAGGGAAAACTGCAATAAAAGTTCGACCCTCCAGAGATTTTAAAGTCTTTTTTTTATTCTATGAGAAATCATTTTTAGGGATAACAGGAGGTCAGACAAGCTACATTTCAGAAATGTCATTGTAATGGTTTTTAACAACTTTTGATCGTCTTACAGGTGCTACTGTGTAGCATAAGGAATAGCCTTGACAGGTCTTGTGGGAATCTTTTAAGACACTTTTTTTTAAAAAATCTGACTTCTATTTTTGTTTTACCATTTTCATAAAAAATTTTTTTTTATTTTTTTGTAACCAGAGCCATGTAAAAAGAATGGGGAAAAAGTGTGCCTTGTTTCAGCAGTTTCGCTAATTTTTAGGCTGAAAGATGCCTAGAGTTTACTTGATGTTAAATTAAAATCAGTATTTCTCTTTTAAAAAATGGGTCCCCATACCTTACGGAACTCCTTGTAATAAGCCTTCCTTGTGGCCTCATCATCCAGCTGAGGAAACATATTTAATTCCTGCAAAACTTCCTCCTAAAGGAAAAAGAAAGAGAGAGACTGAACAGCCCGGGGTCCGGAAGGGGTGGGGGCAGAAAGAGAGAGTGAGAGCCAGAGCTTTGGAAACGCGTGAGACTGGGGGGCGTGTGAGCCCTTGCCCACAGAAGAGTAGCTCTGACCAGTCAACGAAACTGGGAACTAGAAGAGACAGACCCACGTGGTGCTTACGTGTAAGTGTGTGTTCGAGCACCAGAGAGACGCTTGAGTGCGCACATCGGTGTGTTAGGGAGGAATGTAAGAGGAAGGTGTGAGAAAAACGAGCTATGGTGGACATGGAATGAGGAAGGAAAAATATGTCTTTTATGTTAGGATAAGGGACTGTGAGTTGAAAAGTGCATATTGTGAGAACAGAATATGTACCAAAAAGACAATAAGAAGCCCTAGAATGGAGAGGACATCTCCCTCACACATACACTCCTCTCTCAACCCTCCCGTCATACTCAGTCCCTCTCCCCACCCTTCCCCTAGTCCTACACCTCCCTACCCCCATTCCCAACCACCCCTCCCCCGCCCATCCTTGTGACCCAGCTTGGGAGCAAGGACCTATCCAGGGTTGTTCAGTCACACAAAAGGCTCAAAATGGCCCTTTACCTCCCTCTCATCCTCCCTCCCTCCCTCCTCATTGTTTTCCCATCTTCTCTGCACTGATCTCCTATCTTCCTTCCAACCATCTCACACCCTTTTTCTTTCCTTTTTCATAGAGCAACGGCAAAAGATGCTCTTGAGCAAATTCACACCAGTCCTGCTCAGAGGCAAAGACTGCTCTCTTACCTTGCTCTCAAACTCCTCCTGGCGTCGCAGGACATCCTGACAGTAGCTCTCGATGGTCCTGCGTCTGTGTCTCTCCTGCTCCCGGGCAGCCTGCTGCTTCTCCCTCATCTCCTCAGCCTAACAAGTGAACACACAGCAGATGACTAGGTCTGCAACCTAAGGGAGGGTTGGAAGACTGAGAGTAACAGCCGGTGACAGAAGAAGAAAACAGTGTGACGTGGCAGAGGTGGAAGGAGCAAGGATACAGGGACAAAGCAGGTATGACAGCAGGAGATAAGGGGTTTGAGAAGAAAAAGACAGAGAGATGCAGGAAGGGAAAGTGGGGCATGGGGAGCTGAGCGAGAATGTGTTCCCGGCAGAGGGAATCCCTAAAGACCAGGCGGGAAAGATAACAAAGTTGGGGGGTGCCCCGCCTTTGAGAGGGCAGGGAGAGACTGGAAAAGGGGCAGGCGGACATCTCGGAGAGAGAGATGACAAAAAGGTCAAAGTAAGAGTGTTTCGAGGAAAGCATATCTCAAATGTAGAGAATTCAGATCAGATGAGATGAAAACTACCCACAAGTCTGATGTCAGAGAATGCTCTGATGAGGCTGGGGGTGGGAGGCATTTCAGTGGAGCCATGGGAACATTAGCCAGACAGCAATGGACTGGGAGGTGAGCAAATGCAGACACTAAATCAAGTATCAAGGCAACACCCTCCCTTCCCCCTTCCACAACAACCCCTACAACTCTAACCCTTCTGGCCTTTGCTCTTCCATTTACCCCTCCTATGGGTCTTGTAGTCAAGCCAAGCCCTCTCCTTCTCCCTCTCCCATGGTAAAGGGCTTACCCTCTTCTTCTTTAATTGAGCCTCCCGGGTGGCATGATCATTGGAGTGAACAAGCTGGAGAACGGAGGCCACCTTGGAGGTTGTTTTCTTCCCATTCTGCGTTGCAGGATGGTCACCACACAATAGGAAAAAAAATCAAACACAGCTAATGAACCCATGGAAACCACCTTTCCCAGGGGGGTTAAAGCTTCTCAGAAGTGTAGTTGTCGGGGGAAGGGAAGGAAAAGAGCAAGCAAAAAAGAAGCCCTTCCTTTTTTTTTAGGCTAGGTATGCCTATCTAGCTACAGAGACGCCATCCCTCCCCTAGCCAGGCAGGGACTGACTGAAGAATCCCAGGAAAGGGGTGGTGTGAAATGAGGAAGGTTTCTCAAGTAAAGGCCAAGGGAAAAGCTAAGCCGTTCTGAAAGTGTGAAACACAAATTCTTGCATGCCACAACAAACCCACTAAATCAGAAACCCAGGGGTAGGACCCAGCAATCTGTGTGTGTGTTTAAAGATTTTATTTATTTATTTTTAGACAGAAGGGGAGGGAGGGAGAAAGAGATGGAGAGAAACATCAATGTGTGGTTGCCTCTCACGTGTCCCCCACCGGGGACCTGGCCCACACCCCAGGCATGTGCCCTGACTGGGAATCGAACTGACAACCCTTTGGTTCACAAGCCAGTGCTCAATCCACTGAGCCACGCCAGCCAGGGCAGCATCTGTGTTTTAACCAACCCTCCAGGTAATTCTGGAATCCTGGTTAAAGTGCGAGGACTCCAACCATGCTAAAATTTGAGGACCACTGCTCTGGCCCCAGTCTTACTTGCCCACACCTTTCCTAATAGGACCAGGAGATCCAGGAGCTGGAGCCAAAGATTATGTTTTGGCCTTTCTCCTCTCCACAAGTGATAGGGACTTGGGACTCAGACAGACTCAAGTCCCAGCTGCACTACCTTGAACCGAGGAACTTTCTCATCGGGGCTCAGTTCCTTCATCTAAAACATGGGAGGTGACAATCCCTACACCAAGGTAAATCAAGTACAAAGTAGTGTGTGGCTTGTGGTATAAACTTAATAAATGCTGCTGATTCTCTGCTACAGTCACCCAGAGAGGGAAGAAAAGCCAGATCCACTGAGTCCAATGCAGTACTCTGTCTAGAGTCGCCCAGTATCTGTGGGCCTCTTCTAGGGCAGGCAACGTATTCCTAGCTTACCCCAACAATGGGCACACCTTACCTGAGGGTGGGGCCAACTTACCTTCTTATAGCCTTTGGAACCTTTACCCGGCTTTTTATTTTCTGCAAAAAAAAAAAAGAAAGAAAGAAAGAAAGAAAAGAGCCATCACTTACCTACCCAACATTTGTTGACACTTTAATAAAGGCCAGATCACACTAGGACCTAAGGACACCTCTGACACCATGTCTGTCTAGGCCCAGGAGAAGACCAACAGGGAAAATGGCATGAACACCGTTAGAGGAAGTACTAGTTATAATGCTTGGGGCATTATTTCAATGCGAACTGAAATAATTCTCAAGGAATCCTGTGATGAGAGTGACCTGAATATATGCTTATGATTTCTCTATCCCCCAACTTCTGGTAGGAGGCACCTTGACAATTTCAGCGCCAGACTGAGGTTGGGGGTTGGGGGCTGGCAGCATGGGAAGGTGATCTGAGGAATCCCAGCTGGCTAAGCCAGGGTAGATGCCCTCAGAAGACGGGGAGAGAACTGCCCCTTCCTGCCAACCCTGCTCAGGCCATTGCTTCCAAAGAGACTTGGCCCATTCAGCTAAACTGTGGCCTCCCTTGGAAATAAGGAGGCGAGAGTTCACTTTCCCCAGTCACACCTTAACAAAGCCCAGAAACTTAAGAGACCTCTCTACCTTCAATGAGAAGTCCCATCTGTCATCACCTTCACAGTTGGCCTCTTAGGGAAGAATGGCTTTCCTTAGTTCTCACCACTTGCAAAGGGGGGCTAAAGGAATTCCTAGAAGGGGAGACTCTGGAAGTTCAGGGTATAAACAAACATAGGAGCAGCCTGAGATTACCAGAACAGGCTCCCCCATCACATCACGTGGTTCGGACCAGAGTTAATGTAGGAAACAAGACAATTTAAATACTACAGTAGTTCCCCTTTATCTGCAAGATATTCACTCTAAGACCCACAGAAATAGTACCGCAAGTAGTGACAAACCCTATATATATATATTGTACTATGTTTTTTCCTACACACACATACCTTTTCACCTAAAGGAATCACTTTTGGGGTCACTATTAAGTAAAATAAGTTACTTAAACACAAGCACTGTGATACCCGGACAGTCGGTCTGATAATAGAGACAACTACTAAGTGACTAATGGGAGGAGAGCGTCTACAGTGTGGATACTCTGGACAAAAGAATGATTCATGTCTCAGGTGAGACAAAACAAGATGGCACAAGATTTCACCATGTTATTCAAAATGGTGTGCAATTTAAAACTTATGAATTGTTTATTTCTGGAACTTTCCATTATTATTTTCAGATTGCAGTTGACTGCAAGTAACTGAAACTGCAGAAAGAGAAACTGCGGATAAGGGGGGACTACCAAATTGTAAATTCTTAAGGAGATTCAAGACACTGCAAAGGAACTATGTGAGAAAAAGATTCCCAGAATCTGATGTTGAATAAAAATCCAACAGATGTAGTAAAAACAGGACATCACTCACAATAAAATTAATAAGCTGGAAAATCAAGGAAAGTGCTTGCTTAAAACAGGAAAAAGATCCAAGAAAATGGACATTATGAGTAAATTTAGAAAATGAAGAATAGACCTAGGAGAACTATTATCTAAATAACAGAAGTCCCTGAAAGGGAAAAAGGCACAAATGGAGAAGCATTTTTTTAAAAATAATAGATAAAAGTCCCTTTAGTTGGAAACAGGCTTGAGGTTTCAGATTCAAAATGCTCACGTAGCACCAAGATTAGCACAAAAGACATATCCTGGGCACATCCTGGTGAAATTTCTTTTTTCATTTATTTTGAGTACATTTATTAAAAGCTGGGGACAGGGACAAAAAGGGAGGGTTTAGGGTAGAAGCAAAGGAGAGTAACAGGAGAGAGCCAAGGCGGTGTTCCGCTTTGGATCTCTAGGAACGTTATAGAAAAGGAGCCACGCTGGGCGGCCATGGAGTCACTGAGAAGTAAAAGTCACAGCAAAAGAAGTGAGACAAGGCAGGGCTGCTGTCAGCTCACTGAGAAGTCAGAGAAAAGGGGGCCTTGGAGACACTGCCTGCTGCTCACCCGGCTGTAAGGAGAGAAAAGTAAAGATGCACACCTGAGAGGGCAAAATGGCATGGGCGTGCTCCTGAGAGAGCCTGACTGAAATTTCTGAACTCCAAGGATAAAGGGAAAATCTTATAAACTTCCAAACAGGACAAATTTCCGGCAAAGGCAAGAAAAGTGGACAGCCTTCTCAAATCTACATCTTTGAACACGGAAGACAGAAGAATAACCATTACAAGTTCTGAGACAAAGGACTGTGTTCCAAGCTAAATTCCTGTAACTGACCAACAGATCACTCTTACATGAAGTTTAAAAGAAAGGCATTTTCAGATGTGTGAAGACTACCACCTCTATTTCCTTTCTGGTAAAACTACTTGAGGAAGTATACTAGCAAAAATAAAAATTAAGTCAGAAAAAGCATCTCAAGCTAAAGGAAATAAGTAATGGTGCAGAGGAAATCTATTAAAACTTATCATTAAATCTTTTAAAAATGCTAGTAATGTAGCTGAAGAACTATGATACATATTAAGAAAGGGTTTTTTAAATCCAGGAAGCATATCATAAGAAAATAGCTCAGAACTAAAATGCCAAATTATTTCAACAAAATCCTGGAATCAAGCAATAGGGATTGGAAAAGTCAGAGCATGAAAGCATGCTAAAAGTCTTCCTTGGAAAGAGTAAGATAAAAATAGTTATTATTTAACCTGCTAAAGTGATAGAGCAATTTAATTTTAATTAAGTTTGCTATTAATATAAATGCAATTTCCAACATAACTGTAATTACTGGTGGAGGATTTTTTTAAAACTTGATCAATTTTTTTAAAGTAAATAAATAAGGTAATAAGAAACAAAAAATATATAAAACAAGGTGGTAAAAATTAGACCAAACATATCATAATGAATGTGAATGGTTCAAATTTCCCTGTAATAAAAAAATTTTTTTAAAAAAAAGACCACCAAGTCTCCTTTTCTTCCAAAGTATTCATGTTGCAATGAAAAGAATGTGAGGTTTGGAATGAACCAGGTCTGGCCATTTTACTCAACAATTTCCATCTGCCTAACTTCCCCGGAAACTGAGAGCTTGTGCTGGATACAGGCACACAGTGAAAGAAAATATTGGGTTGGCCAAAAAGTCCATTATATTTTTCCTGTAAAATAAAAGACATGTTTTTCATTTTCACCAATAACTTTATTGATTTGGATATTTTGAGTATGTCGGCTCTCTCCCTCTATCGGTTTCTAGCGGGTAGAGGCCAGGGATGCTGCTAAACGCCTTCCAATGAATTAGACAGCTCCACAGAAAAGACTTATTTAGCCTAACTGTCAATAGTACCAAGAAACTTCACAAACCACTTCTGACATATTAGATCAGTCATAGCACCTTCTCCATACATTGCACAAATCTTTTTTGCGTTTCAGTTGAGTTTTTATCTTTCTTGAAATAATAAGGCATAATACGCCAACAATGTTGCATATTTTCTTCCATCTTCGATATTAAAATGGCTGCACAAAAATTCACCAATTTGGTAAGTTTCTTTTTAAATGCACACTGATATGGCAGCTGTCACAATACAAGCTAACAAAATTGTTTTGAATGAAGTTAAAGATAACTAGGCACTACTAGAGATGTAACAGACTTTCTGACCAACCCAATACATGACGTAGAGAGGAGGAAAACATCTGCTTCAGAAAAGAAGGGAAGAGAGAAGGGGAAGAAGAAAAGAGAGGAATGGTGCAGTCATCACTCACAGCACTGCAGCACCCAGGAGCCACTGTTAATCTGTGTGAGGGTTTTTTCAAGATTTTATTTATTTTTAGAGAGAGGGGAAGGGAGGGAGAAAAGAATGGAGGGAAACATCGAAGTGAGATAAAAACATCCCTGGTTGCCTCTCGTAAGCACCCCCAACCAGTGACCATACCCGCAACCCAGGCACATACCCTGGCTGGGAATCAAACCCACAACCTTTCTCTTTGTGAGATGACACCCAAACGACTGAGCCACACCGGTCAGGGCCATCTGTATTTTTTTAACAGCTCAGACCAAAAACAGCTACCATCCTGCAGGAAGCCATACCTAGGTTCCTATTCTAGCATAATAACTGCCTAGCTATATGACCTGGAAGAATATTCTCAAATCTCTCCGAGTTTCAGTGTCTCCATCCACCAACTCTGACATCAATCAATACTCAAAGGCATAGGTCCCATTCACCTATCATCTCCCATACTCTTGACCACTGCATCCCAGTACACTCAGCCTGAACTGACTCCACCACCAACACCCTCTTTCTGCCTCTGCATTAAATTTCCCACTATAGCCTCTGAATCTCCCACTTGGGAATTCAGCACTCCCTTAATTTTTCCATCTCTCCTCAGAAATAATTGCCCAACCTCTAGCCCTAATAGAGACTGAGCTCTGAGGACACTGCTGCACCTGCAGGCTTCTAGAAAGGTGGCTGCTGTTCTCTTCAGCACACTAACACCTTGGGGCCAGTGGGTAGAGGAGGTGTACTCTGGATTCACCACTGCCAAACCAAGACTATTGCTCCCTCTTGTTAAAAAAAGTAAAATAGGAGACAGCCGAGATGGCAGATAGGTAAACACAGCTTGCCTCCTCACACAACCACATCAAAATTACAACTAAACTACAAAACAACCATTATTCAGAATCACCAGAAATCGATCTGAATACAAGTCCTACAACTATGGAATTAAAGAAAAGCAACATCAAGACTGGTAGGAGGGGCGGTGACGGAGAATGGGCTGGTACCATACCAACATGTGGTGGATGATAATTGGGAGGGGTATCTTGGGAGCAAGGGGTTCCAGCCCCACGCTAGGCCCCCCAGCCCAGGGTTCCAGTGCCAGGAAGATAAGCCCCCACAACTTCTGGCTGTGAAAATAAGTGGGAAGTGAGGCTATAGAAGACAGAAACTGCTGGATTCCCAAGCAGTTCCTCTTAAAGAACCCACACACAGACTTCCTCAAGACTTATTTTCTCTGAGCTCCAGGGTGGGGGCAGCAGCTTGAAAGGCACCAGAGGCATAGAGAGGAAGTGAAGTGTCTGGCATCAGGGCGAGAGCTGAGGGCCACTTTCTCCCAGACAGAAAGCTGGCAGAGGCCACTATTCCTTTTCTGAGCCACCCTCAGAGAGCCGGCAGGCAGGCGCCATATCTGAGACCCTATCGACCTTGGCTCACGCTGCTTACCCCGCCCTAGTGATTCCCTGAGGCTCCACCCCAGCTAACTTTCAGGCCCACGCAAGCTGTTTCCAGGGGCTTTTCCATACAATTGGCTTGTCTTGGCTCATGCTTCAGATTTTCCTAAATCCTCTCAATCAAGCAGCATCTGGCCTCAGCAAGCCCCATACCTCTTGCTAAGTAGCCCCAGGCCTGGCGCGAGCAGCAGTTGGCCTTGGTTCACAGCTTGGCCTCCTGTGGGCACCTCCAAGCCCAGTACAAGTAGCAGCCAACTGCAGATGCTTTGTAGGTTATGCCAGGAGGCCTTGGACAGAACACAGGCGGTGGATGACCTAGGCCCACACCTCCTAGGAAGTCCCAAGCTTGCATACCCAGTGGACAGCTGGGCATGTCGAGCACCATTACCCAACCACTTCCACAAGCAACACACTCAAGGGGTGGACTCGGCAGGTACCAGAGTCCTGCTGAGGTAAGCACTGCTTTGTGGAGTGGACCCCTAGGCAGCTGATCCTCCACAATGGTCAGAAGCTGGTGATCACTGGTCATAGCCAGTCCTAGCAGCTGATCGGCCACAATAAAACCCTCCCGTTGACCTGCCAACAGCAATCAGGGCTCAACTACAAGAGGATGGTGTACACAGCCCACAAAGTGGGCACGCCTTGAGTATCCAGCTTGGGTGATAGGGGAGGCTGTGCCACTAGACCCTAAAGGACACCAACTACATTTGGCCACTCTACCAAGACATGGAGTCATAGCAGCTATACCAAATAAGTAGAAAGAAACACAGCAAGGCTGCCAAAATGAGACAAAGGAAACATGGCCCAAAGGAAAGAACAGAACAAAACTCCAGAAAAACATCTAAACATCTAAACAAAATGGAGACATTCAATCTACTAGATGCATAGTTCAAAACACAGGCCATAAGGATGCTCAATGAACTTAGGGGGAGAACAGATGAACTCACAGAGAACTTCGACAACATGAAAAAGAACATGGGAACCATAAAAAAGAACCAGTCAGGAATGAAGGATATACTAATTGAAATAAAGAACAATTTACAGGGAATCAGCAGTAGAGTGGATGAAGCCAAGAATCAAATAGGTGATCTGGAAAAGAAGGAGGCAAACAACAGCCAGTCAGTATAGTAAGAAGAAAAAAGAATTTTTTTAAAATGAGGATAGTGTGAGGAGCCTCTGAGACAACTTCAAGCATACCAACATTCACATCATGGGGGTGCCAGGAGGAGGAGAGAGAGCAAGAAACTAGAAACCTATCTGAAAAAATAATGAAAGAAAACTTCCCTAACTTGGTGAAAAAAATAGATATACAAGGCCAGGAAGCATAGAGTCCCCATCAAAATGAACCCAAAGAGGCCCACACCGAAACACATCATAATAATAATGCCAGGGGTTAAAGACAAAGAGAGAATCTTAAAAGCAGCAAGAGAAAAGCAGTTAGTTACCTACCAGGGAGCTCCCATAAGACTGTCAGCTGATCTCTCAAAAGAAACTTTGCAGGCTAGAAGGAACTGTCAAGAAATATTCAAAGTGATGAAAAGTGAGCACCTACAACCAAGATTACCTAGGAAAGCTATCATTTAGAATTGAGGCACCGATAAAGAGTTTCCCAGACAAGAAAAAACTAAAGGAGTTCATCACCACCAAACCATTATTATATAAAATGTTAAAGGGTCTTCTTTAAGAAGAAGAAAATCAAAAATATGAACAATAAAATGGCAATAAATACTTATCTATCAACAATTGAATCTAAGAAACAAAATAAACAAGCAGAACACAAACAGAATCACACATACAGAGAATGTCTGATGGTTGCCAGAAGTGAGAGGACTCAGGAGGATGGGTGGAAAAGGTGAAGAGATCAGTAAGTACAAATTGGTAGTTACAGAATAGTCATGGCGATGTAAAGTACAGCACAGGAAAGAGTAACCAAAGAACATACATGCACGATCCATGGACATGGTCAACAGTGTGGGGTATTCCCTGAGGGAGTAGGGGGTAGCTGCGTAGGGGGTGGTAAAAGGGAAAAAACTGGAAAACTGTAAAAGCATAAACAATAATTTTTTAAAAATCAAAAAAGAAAAATAAAGATGGAGGAAAATCCTGCTCTTTTTGAGACAGCTTCTATGCCTGTTACCTAAGAGTCACTTTTCCTCATTTATGGAAGCACCTGACTCAGAGGTTTACTTTCAACCCAACTCCTGCCACCATCAACCTGGGTAACTCTGGTGATCTCTGATCTCTGAGCTACTTTCAATACTCCAGTTTCCAACTTCCTCAACATCTTCACCTCTAGGGACCCCCTACTCCACGCAGCCACCTGCCCATCCACTGCTATGGTGACATCTATGATCATCATCTCTAACTCCTTGTACCTCAGAAAGCAGTCTCAGACACCACTCATTTGTTTAACCTCCTAGAAACTTCCAAAACAATGAAGCCTGCATTCTGTTCCGTATTCATCAGCCTCCCCCTTTCCTCCCTGTGCAGCTTACATTCAGTCTGCCAGTACAATGGATTATGTAGCTGTGCCACCAATCATGGATCGGTGTAAATCTTTTAAGTGATAAAACAGGCCCTCATTTTTATGAGCCATTAAAAATGTACAAAAGAAATAAAACATAAACACAAAAACAAAACAAAATGTACAATAGTTGAAATTGCATTTGAACACTCTGTAGGGTTCCTCAATTACGTTCCCAGATTTAATCACTATTATTACCATTTGGGTCCAAGGTATCTCCAGCTGCACTGCACAGCATTGCCCCCATCTACCACTGCAATCATTACAGTTACTCATTACATACTTAGTTGCAATTCACCAATGAAAACCTTTGTTTTGTGAGCACATGTAAAGTTTTTCTAATCAATTTAATGTTCGCCATTTTCACCACCAATGTAAATGTGTATGACTGCTCTTTAACAGGTCATTGGGTTCCAAAATAAAAAGGTGTGCTTGGAGAGGTCTCCCTTCCCACACTGTCCCTAGCCATGGTAGTCCCCTCACCACAATAAGAAATCACTTTATGCCCTGGCCAGGCAGCTCAGTTGGGTGGAGCATCAATCCTATGTGTCATGGTTGTAGGTTCAATCCCTGGTCAGAGCACATACAAAGTCAATGAATGCATAAATAAGTAGAACAACGAATCGATGTTTCTTTCTCTCTAAATTAAATAAATAATTTTTTTAAAAAGAAACTACTTAGCTTATCATGCATCATTCACTTTCTTTATGCAAATACAAATATATACTCTTATTTCCTCCTATTTTCTCCTGCTAAAGGTAACATTCTATGTACTATTATTAGCAACTTGCTTTTTTAAAACAGATTTTATTTATTTATTTTTAGAGAGGGGAAGGAAGGGAGAAAGAGGAGAGGAACATCAATGTGTGGTTGCCTCTTGTGCTCCCCCTACCAGGGACCTGGCCTGCAACCCAGGCATGTGCCCTGACTGAGAATCGAACCAGCAACCCTTTGGTTCGCAGGCCGGTGCTCAATCCACTGAGCCACACCAGCCAGGGCGCAACTTGCTTTTTTCACTTAAATCCTGGAGATCTTTCCATCTAATAGTGTTTCCATATGATACAGCCTTTCCATATAATATTCCCGTATAATACTTCCTCATTATTTTAAACTGCCGGGGTTCTTTTGTATGTATATACTCTACTTAACTTGCTAATTATGGTCTTCTTTATCACTATCAATAATTTTATTGTCATCAGGTACTGGATGTTCTTATAGTTGATTTTGTTCATTTTTCTTATATTACCTGAAAAATTATTTGCTTTTGGTATTAACACACCAGAGTCTGATTCATGATATTTTTTATGATTATATAAAGTAAATGTATTGACTTTTTTTCACCAAGCCCTACATAGGCAGGGCCACCACTCATACAAAATACAGGACTACTGGGGTTGTATAGTTCCCACCCAGTCTACCCAGTGTGCCATCTACAATGCCAGCCACTGTTCTAAGTATCTGACCTATTTTAATTCATTAAATCCAAATAGCAACACTTCCAGGCAAATAGTATTATGCTTTTAGGTAAGTACTATTATTATCCCATTTTGTAAGTAAAGAGACTGAAGTTAAGTAACTTGCACAAGACCACACAGCTAGTAAGTGGAAGACCTAACATTCAAACTCAGTCTGGCTCCAGGGTCCATTCTCTTAGCCACTGGTACAATTTATGGTACCAAAAGAAAACTGCTCGGATATATTAGGGTTCCAGGCAGCGTGCTATATTATTTACCGCTATTCACCTCAGATCAAGTCACTTAACCTTGCTAAGCCTCAGTTTCTCATCTGTAAAATGAGAATGGGGGCTATGGGAAGCATTACCTCACAAGAAATTGGGAAGGCAACAGTAATACCATATACAGAATAAAGACAAAGTGACCTGGTACATTCTGGGCATTTTTTTAAAGTTGCCATGAAATACCATGAATGTTCATTAAAAGTTTAGAATTGGGAGGGGGTGGTAAAAGAAACTCACTGTGTCTAAGTTTCATCATGATGACCAGCTTAAAAGGATATAGGTTCAAATCTGCAGGCTTTCTTCCTGTCGGAATGGAAGAAGAGCCAATTTAAAGACAGATGTGGGGAACCACAATGCCACAAAACTCCTCTAAACCCCCAAAAGGCAAAATAAAATGTTAAAACATGATAAGGAAGACCTCACAATTAAGAGGAACTGGGAGAAGGGGCTATATGGACGCTGGGATACGCAGGGAAGGCAATGTCACACTACCCAAAGGGAGGCTAGGTCTAAACCTCCCTTCCTGGATGGAGTCGATGCCATCGTATAGGGTCCTTGGTCCTTAATTCTCCACCCTGTAGGTAAGAGAGTAGCACTAAAGCTCTCAACACTGAGTATGCAAGGACAATCTATTCCTATATCAGGTATTAACAGTACTTCTTTTCCCAAGTAGGGGTTTCTGTGTCTCAGCTACCCTAAACGGGGGTAAAGACAAATCCCAGGAAAAGGGACATCGGAACAAGGTTTGTTGTTGTTTTCTAATGTGTCTATGTGGACTGAGCTCAGTGCATAATCTTGGGGGAGGGGAGAAAACCTGTGCTTGCACATGTGACTGGGGGGGGACAGAATATCTTCTGTCCCTCTACTCTGGGGTGCAGAAGAACTGGGGAAACTGGTACAGTGGTTGTGTGTATGTCTGCTGCATGGGGGAGAAGGGTGAGTCTGTACTTCTCCAAGTTGTACAGAGATAGTCCTGGGGCTCTTCACCCTGGAGTGGTCTGTGGGGTGGAACTGACATGCCTGTCTTTACTACAAGGGAACATCAGTGCCACACTAACAAAGGGGGGACTTAACATTTTTGCATGAGTCAGGTCTGCACCTTGCCTACTGTGGGCTGTTCTAGACCCTTCCATGGGACGTGGGATGGGGAATATCTATCTTTTATATGGGTTGAAGTCAGCAGTATACTAACATTGAAGGGAATAGGACCTCTGCTTCTCTGCATAGGTAGGGTGGGGGGGGCAACCCAGCTGTAAATTCAATGGATTGGTTCTTACACTGGCGAGCAGGGTGGCGGGGGGTCCTGTGTTTTTTACCCTGGATGTTGAGAAAGAGAACTAAGCTCCCTACCTTGAGCAACTGGGGAGCCCATATGCATGAACTGTGGGTGATCACTGATGTCATTGCTTTTCAACACTGCTAAAAGGGGAAGCTCTCTGTTCCCTTGGAGTCTTCTCTTTGCTCCATTTGATGATTCTAAATCCTTGCGGGTGGGAGGATGATCTCTATCTACCTCAAAGGAAGTGAACAAATCTAAACCCCTCTACCCTGGGTGTCCCACAAGGCAGATATGACAGTCTCTTTGTGGGTTATGGTCTATTGTAGTTTGCTGTGGGGATTTTGGGGGTCGAGCCCTTACAAATTCAGTAAACCAGCACCTCCTTAAGGAGTAGTCTGATTTTCCACAGTGGGTACTCAGTCTTAGCCTAGGAGGAGGGGTAAATCTGCATAGTTCTCAGTAGGCTAAGGTTTGTGCCTCCAGTCACTTGGGGAGGGGTGATAACCATCTCTGCTGGAGCTGGGGTGGGGCTTCCGTCCATTAGTTGCACTGAAGCGAGGCTAGGTCTCTAGGTCTTGACACGAAGGAAAGGATGTCCCGTTTCCTCCCTCTGTGCATTAAATTACTGAGCTCCGCTATACCGTTGGTCGGCCAAGGGCGGGGGGTGCGGAGGGGGAAATACATCAAAGCCTCTTGTCCTAAGGGAAGAGGTGCATCAAGGCGGATCTGTTTGCGCCTTAGAGACCGTAGAGGTCTACGCCTGTCAGCCTCCTGAAGAGGAGGCCAGGTCTCTATACCAGTGGGGTCGACATCGCCACACCTTCGGACCGTGGCGGGGGGTGCGGGTCGACGGCTGTCTACATCCGGAGGGTGCGGAATGGAGCCTCACTCACTATCATGAAGGGAGGAGGTCACTCGACGCTTCTCCACACAAGCGGGGTCTATGACTCTACATTGTGTACCGGATCTATAGCTGTCTAAATGGAGTGGGGCCATGCCCCTTTACCCCGCAAGAGTGCATTTGGGCGCACGTCCACGTGCGCAACGATCCCTGCCCTTCATCTGGGCCCTTTACCCTGGAAGGGAGCTGGCTCTTTACCTCTCTATTCCTGAGTGGAGTGCGCCTCTTGTTTCACCTTGAATAGACGACCCTCACCACGCGGCCGGCTGGCTGACTGCTCACCACTAGAAAAGAGAGTCATCTCTTACCTCCACTTCCGGCGGGGATCTGAGAGGAGAGAACAGCCAGACAACACGCTTGGCCCGGAAGCAGCGCTCGCGCGGCTGGATTCCGACTTCCGGATCCCAGCCTCCCCGCTCCAGCTCCGCCCCCGTTGCGCTCGTGGAGGTGGGGCTTCGGATTGACATCTCACGCCCGCCGGTCCCTTCCCCGCAGCCGCGATGACCCCGCCTTCCCGGCTGGCCCGTAAGGTAAGGAAATAGTCGAGGAACGAGGAGAGAGGTGGGCATGCGAGAAGGGTTAGTAGCGTTTTGTCTGGTGTGGCCGTGTAACCTATTGTAAGCCAAAATCTTCTCTGCTGTCCTCTGTTTAGGCCTAAATACCCGTGTTCCCGACACTTTAACATCAGGCGACAACCATGACCGCATCAGACAAGAGTAAGGGTCAGTGCCTTTGTCTACATTGGAAGATGGCGACGGGCAGGGTCTGAGAAAATGGCCGCCTGAGTCACATGTGTTGCCGAGTATTCCTCACCTGAAGTGAATGGCTTAGCTGTTCCCAGCAACGTTCCCAGCTTGCAGGGCCCGAGACAAACAAGTAGGCATCCACTCCCTGCTCTTTCTGCAGAGTATGTAACATCCGTGGTCAGGCCCAGGAGCCGAACACCTGGAAGCCTCTCCCACCCGTTTGCCCTTTTCCCCTCCTCCTCACTTCTTCCCTCAGGCCCCAGAGCAATGCCTGCAGAAGGGAATGAATCTACCTCTGGAGGGGGAGCAGGTAACGGTTTCTTCACAAACTATCTCCAGGAGTTCCTGACCTGGCTGGAGAACAAGGTCTCCCCCTAAAAACCGTGAATATAAGGCTGACAATGTCTTTCTGACAATTTAATTCCATCTCCTCCTTTTCCTCTAGCCTAAACTTTAGAGCGGGGCCAAGCCCCTGTGCCCCGAGGGTATGTTCCTCCACCACCACCAAATCCAGGCAGAAAATGACACCCTGTGCCTAGTTCCACGTGTTACGTACACAGGACTCACCACCCCAACATCGAAGGAAGGCCTCTAATCTCTCACCCTAGACACACACAAAACTCCTCTGGACCCCAGACGAGCCGTGGTCACCTTCAACCTTTACCCCGGCGTTAGCAAATCTTTCTGTTTCTTTCTTACCTTACCCTTGTCACTTCAAAGAATTGTCCCAGCTGACTTAGAAACCCAAGGCACTTTGTTGCACTTAATCACTTAATACTGGAACCATTTACATAGCTGTATCTCCACAGGAGAGCAAAATCCTTAAGACTAAGGGCTATGTATCTTCGAACTCTCAACGAGACCTAGCACAAGACTAGTACAAGGAAAACTTAAGCGAATGTTTGTTAAATGGGTGAAATTATAGGCCTGCACCACAAACCAATGGGAAAATGGATACTTTGGTGGGTAGCATTGGGAAATTTGGCTCACCATAAGGAGAAAAATAAAACTGGATCCTTATTTATTTTAATATATAAGAGGGTTGAGAATATTTTTGTAACCTAGGACAGGTACAGATTTTTCAACAAACTCAAGTGCACAAACTGTAAGGAAAAAAAGTGTAATGAAATATTTGATAGAGGTGAAAATTGGTTTTATTACTTTGGAAAACAATTAGGAAGTATCCAGAATAGTTGAAGATAGCTCTGGGACCCAGCAATTCTACTGTCATAAATGTTTGTGTGTGTGTGTGTGTGTGTGTATCCATACCCTAGACTTTTAAGTCCTAGAGAAGTTCTTATACATATGCACAAAGAAGCATGTGCCAGAATACTCATTGCAGAATTGTTTGTAATAGAGAAAAACATCTAAACAATCTAAAAGTTCACCAACAGGAGAATGAATGAATAAATAGTGGTATAGCCCCACAAAGGAATACTATGCAGCAGTGAAAAATGAGACAGTTGTGTCTCATTTGTGAGACACAAATGTGTCAATACAGATAAATTTTAAAATCACAATGCTGACATAAAATACAAGTTGTAAAAGGATACAGAAAGTATTAAACCATTTACTCACACATATTTTTAAAATCTAGAAAACAATGTACTATGTTGTTTATAGATTATATAACTATATAAACAATATCTTTAAAACAAAAGTAGTATCAAATACCAAATGCAGAATGGTGATTATCTCTGGGGAAGAAAACAAAGGAACAGAATGAGAGAGAGATACAGAGAGAACTTCAACTATTTGTCTAATAGTTTATCTGGGTAGTAGGTACATGGATGTATGTTATATTATTCTCTATTTGTTTGCATGCCTAAAAAATTTCATAATTTTTTAGGAAGACCACAGGATCTACAATGAAATTAATGGTGGCTAAATGTAGATCGCTGGTTCTCAAACTTTGGTCAGCAGCAGAATCACTGGAAGAGCTTGTTAAAAAAACCAATTGCTTGCCCTTGCCGGTGTGGCTCGGTTGGAGCATCATCCTGCAACTGAAAGGTTGCAGGTTTAATTCCCCATCTGGAGAATACAATCCCTTGTCCAGGTACCCATGCGAGGCAACTGATTGATGCTTCTCTCTCGCATCAATGTTTCTCTCTAAAAGCAATGAAAAAATGTCCTCGGATGAGGATAATTTTTTTTTTTTTAGTTTTAAATACCAATTGCTGGACCCTATGCCCAGAGTTGCATTTCACTAAGTCTGGTATAGTGCCCAGGAATTTGCATTTCTAACAAGTTCCCAAGTGATAATGATGGTGATGAAGCTGCTGCTGCTAATCCAGGTGCCACATTCTGAGAACTACTGACAGAAATGAGAATTTAGGGTTGTTTTCATTGTGCTTTTCTGTGTTTTCGCATATTCAGTGAATATCTATTACTTTAGGGAGGTTTTTCCTATTTGTTTAAATTCACTTTCAACTCTTATTTCCTACTCTTATTTCCCTCATGTTTTTACACAAATGGTAACATACTACACATACTGTTATACATGTTGCTTTTTTCACTTAGTAATTCTTCCTGGAGGTCTTTCCATGTCAGAGCATTAGAGAGCTTCCAGTATATACAGAAAGTCATTGCATGGAAGTAGATGGAGGACTTCCTCAAAATGTTACATTATGTGATGTACAATGTTTTATTTAATGACTGCAGTCCCCTATTGACGAATGCTTGGGTGCATTCGACATTTTGTACAAGATATATTTCTGTAGGATAAATTCCAACAATTACATTTATACGTTTGGTAGATATTGCCAGAAATTTCCCACCATCGGTATACCATTTTGCACTCACCACCCCTGGAAGAGGTTATTTGTTTCACCATAGCCTCACCAACAAAGTGTATTATTAAAGACTTCCTCCAGTTTTCTGTTGGATTGTTGGCCTTTCTTTGATTTCTAGAACCTTGTTTATAATTAGAATGCTTATTACATCCAATGCGAATGTTAAACTGTGAATGATATCACTTGTCAGTATTTTCTCCCAATTTGTCATTCTTTTTCTTTGCTAATGAATTTTCCAAGCAAATTTTATTTTTTTGTAAAAAAATTATCTGTGTTTTCTTTTATGAATTCTAGATTTTGAGGAGGTAGTTTTGCGAAGCATTGCATTAACAACCCAAATTTGTCATGTGTCTCTGTATCCACACCCTTTTGGTAATTCCCTCCCATACTGACTCTGAGTTTGACCATATAACTTGCTTTAACAAACAAGATAGTAACAAACTTGATATAAGCAGAGACTTGAAAAAACTCTTGCATGTTCTGCTTCCTCTCTTGGACCCCTGCTACTGCTGTGAGAACATACGCAGGCTAGCCTGCTGGAGGGATGTGAGACGCGTAGAAATGAGCCCGGTCCTCCCAGCCAAGGCGTCCTGTAGTAGCCAATCTCCAGCCAAGCCACCACCTCATGAAATAGCCCACTTCAGGTCAACAGAGCCTGATCCAGATTGTAGAACCTCCCAAGTGACCCATAGACTCTTAAGTTTCGGTACATAAATGTTCATTTTGGTTTTTCACACAGCATATTGTGGCAATAGTCCTCCATCGTTGTTCTTCCTTTTCAGAGATATCCTGGCTGTGCTCGCTTATTATTCCATTCAAAGCTGAATTCAGCTTGTCTGGTTTAAAGGGAAAATGATATTTTTAATGAGCTTATAGTAAACGTATAGATTATTTTGTTATCTTCGTAACTTTGAGTCTTCCAATTTAAGAATGTGGGATGTCTTTCCATTTGTTCCTCCAGAGTTTTAAAAATGTTTTCTCATAAAGATTTTGGACATTTCTTGTTAAGTTTGTTTCTGAGTATCTGCTATAGACTGAATGTTTCTGTACCCCCAAAATTTATATTTTGAAACCTAATCCCTAATGTGATGGTAATAGGAGGTGGGGCCTTTTTGAAGTGATTAGGTCATGACGGTGGAGCCCTCATAGATGGGATGAGTGCCCTTAGAAAAGATGCCTCAGAGAGCTCTCTTGCCCTCTCCACCATGTGAGGACACAGCTAGAATATAGTCTATGAACCAGGAAGCAGGCTCTCAACAGACATTGAATCTGCCCGTGCCTTGATCTTGGACTTCCCAGCCTCTAGAACTGAGAAAGAAATATCTGTTGTTTGTAAGCCACCCAGTCTGTGGTTTTCTGTTACAGCAGCCCCGATAGACTAACATAGTATTTTGTCTTTTTTGTTGCTCTAATAAATGGAGCCTTCTCTTCCATGAGTTCTATATATTAATTTTATATCCTGCTGCCTTACCGAATTATCTTGTTTGTAGTAATTCTCAATCAATTTGCTTGGGTTTTCTGGTTATACAGTCTTATCTATGAATAATGATAGCTTTACCTCCTTCATTCCAATTGTATACTTCTAATTTCTTTGTGTTTTCTAATTACAATGCTTACTACCTCCAATAGGAATGTTAAACTGTAGTAGAGAGGGATTATACCCTTACCTGGTGTCTGATTTTAGCATATGAACGCTGCTAATGTTTCCTGGTTAAGTGAAATGATGGATAGCTGGATTTTGTGTCATATGAAAACATGCACACACATGTAATTATATCAAGGGAGAAACCATATGTTCCTCTTTTGCTGAACATTTCAACGATTTATTTATTTAATTATTTAATTTTTAGAGAGAGGGGAAGGGAGGGAGAAAGAGAAGGACAAAAATATCGATCAGCAGCCTCTCATGTAAGCCCAGACCAGGACCAAAACTGCAGCTCAGGCATGTGCCCTGACCAGAAATCAAACTGGCAACTTTCCGTCCTGTAGTCTGATGCCCAACCAACTGAGCCACACCAGTCAGGCCAATTGCACATTTTTAAATAAAGAATGGGTGTTGAATTTTGTCAAATGTTTCTTTTGCATCTCAGAAAATAAGGGTTTTCTCCTTAGGGGAAGGGTCATCAAGGAACATGTATAAAAGACCCATGGACAAAGCCAAAGCGGGGAAGCATCGAGGGTGGGAGGGGCAGGGGAAAGTGGTGGCAGGAAAATGGAGACAACTGTACTTGAACAACAATAAAAAAACTTTTTCAAACAAAATTTAAAAAAAGAATTTTTTCCTTTGATTTAACATGTTAGATTTTATTAATGAATTTCCTAATATTGAATGATCCTTTTGGGAGGATTTACTTGTTTTTCGATTACGGTTGATGTTCAGTATTATTTTATATTAGTTTCAATATTGAATGATTCTTGTATTCTTGGAATTAACTCCACACAGTCATGGATTTTGTTTGCTAATATTTTATGTAGGATTTTGCATTAATATTCGTAAGTGAAGATTGCTGTCAGTCATTTTCTTTTTCTTGTGGAATCTTTGTCAGATTTTGGTATCATGTTATACTCATTTCATAAAAAGAATTTGAAAGTGTTCCTCCTTTATCTAGGCTTAGGAAAATAAAAGTAGCATTCAGATTATCTGCTTTTCAGCATCAATAGACCTTCCCTGTGAGAGTGTCATGGTCTGGTGCTTTGCAGGGAAGGTAACTCTTTAGAACTATCTCTATTTCTTCCCTGGAAATTGGTCTGTATGAACTTTTCACCTTTAGAATCAGTTTTGGCCCTGGCCAGGGAGCCCAGTTGGTTAGAGCATCGTCTGGATACACCAAGGTTGCAGGTTTGATACCTTTCCTGGTCACAGCACATGCAAGAATCAACCAACGAATGCATAAATAAGTGGAACAACAAATCAATGTTCTCTCCCTCTCCCTCCCCCTCTCTCCCCTCTCCCTCCCTCCCTCCCTTTCTCTCTAAAATCAATAAACATAATCTTGTGTGAAGATTTTTTAAATAAGTAAGTTTTTTTGAAAAGGTTCAGTATTGGTGTATTTTCCTAGGATGTTTTCCATTTTGTCTAGGTCTTTAAAACAATTTACATAGAGTTAGTTGTATGAGGAAATCTTTTATACTGTTTAAAATATACCCTTACTATGGCTATGTCCAACTTTTCATTTCTGAATTTGTGTATTTGTGCTTTCTCCTTTTCTTTTTCATTTTCTTAATTATGTAATGGCTTACATATTTCTTTTTCACAGAGTTGGCTCATCTATTAGCTCTACTGTTATCTGTTTTCTAACTCCTTTTCCCTTTGTTAATTCTTTCCTTCTATTCCCCTTAAATTTATTTTGTTTTCCTTTCTCTAACTTTTTGAGTTAGATGCTTATTCTTTTCTTTTTCCTTCATTTTTAATGTAAGTATTTTTAAGTATATTTTATTGATTATGCTATTACAGTTGTCCCATTCTTTTCTCCCCTTTATTCCCCTCCACCCTGCAGCCACCTTCTCACCAGCAGCCCCGCCTCTCAGTTCATGTCCGTGGGTCATACATGTAAGTTCTTGGCCTTCTTCATTTCCTATACTGTTCTTAACCTCCCCCTGTCTATTTTGTACCTACCAATTACGCTTCTTATTCCCTGTACCTTTTCTCCCTTTCTCCCCGCACCCCTCCCTACTGTAACCCTTCATGTGATCTTCATTTCTGTGATTCTGTTCCTGTTCTAGTTGTTTGCTTAGTTAGTTTTTGTTTTTAGATTCAGTTGCTGATAGCTGTGAGTTTGTTGTCATTTTACTGTTCATAGTTTTGATCTTCTTTTTCTTAGATAAATCCCTTTAACATTTCATGTAAGGGCTTGGTGATGATGAACTCGTTTAACTTTACCTTTCCTGGGAAGCACTTTATCTGCCCTTCCATTGTAAATGATAGCTTTGCTGGATAGACTAATCTTGGATGTAGGTCCTTCCTTTTCATCACTGAATACTTGCCAGTCCCTTCTTGCCTGCGAAGTTTCTTTCGAGAAATCAGCTGATAGTCTGATGGGAACTCCTTTGTAGGTAACTGTCTCCTTTTATGTTGCTGCTTTTAAGATTCTCCCCTTATCTTTAACCTTGAGTAATTTAATTATGATGCACCTTGATGTGTACTTTCTTGGGTCCAACTTCTTTGGGACTCTCTGAGATTCCTGGACTTCCTGGAAGTCTACTTCCTTTGCCAGATTGGGGAAGTTCTCCTTCATCATTTTTTCAAATAAGTTTTCAATGTCTTGCTCTTCCTCTTCTCCTTCTGGCACCCCTATGATTTGGATGTTGGAACGTTTCAAGTTGTCCCAGAGGTTCCCAAGCCTCTTCTCATTTTTTTGAATTCTTGTTTCTTCATTCTGTTCTGGTTGAATGTTTATTTCTTCCTTCTACTCCAAATCCTTGATTTGAGCCCCAGTTTCCTTCCCTTCACCAGTGGTTCCCTGTATATTTTTCTTTATTTCACTTGGCATAGCCTTCCCTTTTTCCCCTATTTTGCAACCATACTCCACCCTTTCTGTGAGCATCCAGATTACCAGTGTTTCGAACTCTGCATCGAATAGGTTGGCTATCTCTGTATCACTTAGTTCTATTTTTGGAGCTTTGATCTGTTCTTTCGTTTGGGCCATATTTTTTTTTTTTGTCTCTGGCATGCCTGTTATGTTGTAGGGGGTAGAGCCTTAGGTATTTGCTAGGGCAGAGCAACCCATGTGCTGCTTTGTGGTGCTGGATGTGGGAGAGGAGTCAGTAAGGGAACAATGCCACTTAGTCGGCTCTTGGGGGCTGCTTTCTGTCACTTTCCCTGCTACCCACAAGCAAGTTGGGCCCTTTTGGTGCTGGTTCCTGGGTGGGTTGGTGGGTTTGTGTATGTTCTGGGACCCTGAGGCCTCTTCCAATGAACTCTCATGTGAGGTTGGGAGTTTCTCCCGCTGGCACAACCCCCACAGATATTTTGCAGCCAGAGGTTTTGAGGCTTTCTTTTCCCGCCTTGGGACCCTGGGTTGTGCAGTCTGTCTCACTCCCCTGTTCTTCCTCCTGGTATATCCACACTCAAATGTGGGACCACCAGCCGCTATGTTACCCACCCAGTCCTCCAACCACCACCTTGCCACATCCCCTGTACCCTAGCTTCCCATTTCTGTCTCTGCCCCTCCTACCAGTCTGGATGAATGTTCCTTCTTTAACTCCTTGGTTGTTGGACTTCCATACAGTTTGATTTTCTGGCAATTCTGGTTGTTTTTTTGTTTTTAAATTTGTTGTTGTCCTTCTTTTGGTTGTGTGAGGAAACAAAGTTTATCTACCTATGCCTCCATCTTGGCTAGAAGTCCCCTACTATAAGTATTTTAAGGCTGCGAACTTTCCTCTTACGACTATTTTATCTGTATCCATAGATTCTGACGTGTAGTGTTTTCATTATCATTATTGTCTAGAAAATGAGCAGTTTTGGTTTGAGTTTCCCCTTTGACCCAAGAGTTGTTTGATAGAGAGTTTTGAACATATTCAGATGGAAGATCCATTTTACATTGATTTCTACTTTTATCCACTTGTGATCACAAAACATTGTATTAGTTCCACTTTTGAAATTTACTAAGATTTTCTTCTTGGCTTAATATTAATTTCGTTGTTTAGGTTTTCTATATTCTCACTGATTTGTTGTTGTTGATTTGACCTGTCCTGGAATGACAAAAATGAGTTAAATTTCTCCTGTTGTTAGTGTATTTCAACCTATTCTCTATTTCTCCTTGTACCTTTTAACATTTCAGCTTTGTGAGGGTTGCTGTTATTTGGTACAAAAATAGTCATAACTCTATATTCTCAATGTGAATCATGGCCTTTTTGCCTCAATTAATGCTTTTTTATAACAGGCTTTTTATTTGGGAATAAGTTTAGATTTACAAAACAGTTGCACAGACATGCCCGTCACCTGGTCGCCCGTCATGTAAATATATAACTTCATTTTCAAAACTAAGAGATTCGCATTGGTGCCTTGCTATTAACTAAACACCAGGCTTTATTCAGACTTTAGCTTTTTTTCCTGTTTCAGGATCCAGCCTGGGATCCCGCGTTGCATTTAGTCATCATACCCACTCCAGTCTGTGACAGCTCCTCAGTCTTTCCTTGTTTATCAGGACCTTGACAGTTAATTAATGCCTTTCATTCTGAGGTTTTAACTTGTCCGATAATTAGGACTGCAACCCCTGCTTTATTTATTGGCATTTGACTAGTTACCTTTGCCCTTTCTTGTATTTTTAACATTCCTGAATAGATTTGTTTTAGTTGACTGTCTTGAATACAGTAGTTGGGCTTTACTCCGTGATGCAGTGGGAAATGTTTTTCTTTAAATAGGTGAGCTAAGACCATTTATACTTACTGATACAAAAGATGTTTTGGTGTTATTATATGCATATTATTTTAAGTTTTTTTTTCATTTTTAGTTATATGTTTACATATTAAACTCATTTTACCATGTGGTCTGTTTTGTTTGTTTTTAGTTATCCTGACATTTCTAAAGAAAAGTTTTTATTTTGGTCTAGTAATTAATTTTAGGTATCTTATTTTTTATTACTTTTTTTCTAGTTATTTATTGTTTAATGTAAAGAAATACTGTTGTTGCACTGGCCAGGTAGCTCAGTTGGTTAGAGCATCATATGATACACCAAGGTTGCAGGTTCAATCCCCTGTCAGGGCACATACAAGGATCAACCAATGAATGCATAAATAAGTGGTGCCACAAATCAATCTCCCCCTCTCTCTCTCTCAAATATAATTTTAAAAAAGAAGAAATACCATTGATTCTTACAAGTTGATTTTGTACCTGGCAACCTTGCTGAACTCTTTAATTCTAATAGTCTCTGTTGAATCTGTTGGTTTTATCTCTTCTCTTCTAATCCTTACACCTCTCATTTCTTTTTTCCCCTTTCTACTATTGACCAAGACTTCAGTTCTGTATTAAACAGTGGTTGGTGAGAGTAAATATCTAGTTGCATTCTCAGTCTTCAAGGAAATTATCTTGGGGGTTTTTTTAATTTAGTATAAAGTATGCTGTAAAGTTTGGTTATGTGAACTTCACCAAGTTAAGAAATTTGTCCTCTATTCCTAGTTCACTAAGATTTTTTTTTATCATAAGTAGGCACGTAACATACTTTTCGTACATTATTAATTGATATAATCATGTGATTATTCTCCTTTATTAATGTAAATTATGTTGATAGATTCTTCTGAGGCTAAACAAATTATCCTTGCATTCTTGGAATAAACTTCATTTGATCGTGATGTATTTTTAACATACTGTTAAATTTGATTAGCTAATGTTTTATTTAAGATTTGTGCATCTATATTAATAAGTGAAATAAGCCTATAATTTTCTTTTCTTTCATTGTCCTTCTCTGGTTTTAGAATCAAGGTTTCAAGGTTATACTAGGCCAATAAAATGAGCCGAACAGTTTTTCCTCCTTTTCCATTTTCTGCAATAACTTACATAAGAAAAAAAGTAATGTTCCTTAAGAGTCTGGCAAAATACACCTGTAAACCCACCTGGGCCTGGATTTGGGGGAAAGCAAGGTCCTTGCCTACCATTTCAATTTCATTAATATTTAGTATTCTATTCAAGTTCTCTATTTCTTCCTATACCATTTTTTAAATTTTAAAAAATATTTATTTATTTTTAGAGAGCGGGGAAGGGAGGGAGAAAGAGAGGGAGAGAAACATCGATGTGAGAGAGAAACATCCATCAGTTGCCTCTCACACGCCCCAGCCAGTGCCTGCAAACCAGGCATGTGCTTTGCAAGACAACACTCGACGAACTGAGCCACACTGGCCAGGGCCTTACTACACCATTTCTGTCATTTTATATTTTCCAAGGAAAAAAGTTTATCTGGGTTTTACAATTATTTCAGTCTAGTTCCTAACAGTGAAGTTTCTAGTTTGAATACCCAGTGGTGCCTTCACAGAGAGGGTGCCGAAGAACGGCATGTTTGTCATCTGAGGGCCAGAGGGAGAGTGGCTGTGTTATCACTTTCAGCAAAGCAGTGGCTATGAGTGATTCTGTGTTGCTTTGGATATTTGTGATTTTATATGAATGTTCACACTTCTATAAATGTGTGTTTATACATAATTCTCTGGTATGTTTCTGTTTATGCTAAAAGATCAGAATGGTAAAGAACAGTTTTTCAAAGGGAAAGTAGCTGGATGATACTCCGTGTAGCTATTTTTCTATTTCTGTTTGCCTGGGTCCCCGAGCTGTGAGGGGGTAATTCCGTGGGTCTTTCAATGTCCCTGTGGACATCTGCCTCTCGGCCAGTGGGTGCTTTGTTCTGTGTGCTTTTTCATGTCTTGGAGTATCTGCAACTGTGAGGGTTTGGGATTCTTTGTGTATCCATATGTACATGTTTGTATCTCTAAAGGCAGAGGATTCTGTATGCATCTCTGTGTTTCACTGTAGAAATATATGCGTAGACTGCACATGCTACGTGGCAAGTTCAGACTTTCCAAGTCTGGAATAAGCATTACAACAGGAAATGCTCTGGATTCCAGCTTCCGGATGGAATTTCACTCAGAAAAATACCCCTTCCTGGTCCTCCCAATAACTGCAGCATTCTTTGTCTTTCTTCAGGAGGCTGAGTTGAAGGGGTTTATGCTAACCTTGACCTCAGAGGCCACGTCTTTCAGGAGGATTTGGCAGAGCCATGAAATTCCACACCCTGCCACTCACTTCTTGCCAGGCCCACTTCTTCCTCCTAAACCTTTTTATAGCTCCACATTATCTACCAGACCAATTCCAATCTAAATTGTCCAGAGAGGCCAGAGGAAGACACAGACAGATGAGGACAAAGAAACAGAATAAGACTTTTTTAAAGGAAATAGATAAAGAAAGATAGATACAGGGACAGAGGAACAGATAGAGAAATGAGAACAGTGACACAGAGACCAAGAAATAGGGTCTGAAATGTAGGAGTAGACAGTCAGAAATAAGGATAAAGAAACAAAGAAGGATGCAGAGAGAGAGAGATACAGCAATATGGAGCAGACAGTGTAGAGAAAGAGGGACTGACAAAAAGAAGGCAAGAACGTAGGGAGAAAAAGAAAGATGGGACAGAGACAGAGATGATAACAGCCAGGTAGATAGAGCGGGAGTGACTGGGATTAGATAAAGATAGAAAAGAGAGGGTGATGAAGATTAGGAAGAAGAGGCTAACAATATAGAAACTAACACTTTTGAGCATTTATGTCTGAGGTATGGCTCTACAAACTGTACACGTGTTAGCTCATGTAATACTCATACTGTGAAGCAGATACTATTAACATCCCTGTTTTACAGATGAGGACACTGAGGCACAGCAAGTCAGTGGCACAACTAGGATTGGCATCCAAACCATCTAGCACAAGCAACCATACTCTTGACCACATAGTCAGTGACAGAGAGAGACAGAACGATAGAGAGCTGGGGACAAGATAGCAAACAGATGAAACACATGGAGAGACAGAGAGATGGAGACAAGAAACAGGCAGATGAGAGCACCCCAACAAGATGGTAACAGATAGAAAAGGGGTGATAGAGAAAAATGGGATTCAAATAGGGGAAAGGGAGCAAGAAGACCGACATAGGTGTGTGTGTTCAAGAGAGAGACAGAAACAGAGACAAAAAAAGTAAATACCGGGAGGTGGTGAAGACAGATTAGAACAGAAAGGTGAGAATAGAGATAGGTGGGGAACAGAGACAGATGAATGCAGCAACACAAATAGATGAGGACTCGGGAACAGCCAAGATAAAATAAATGGGGATAGAGTGATGGAGACAGAAAGGCAGACAGAAAAGAGTCCAAGAAGCCAAAGGAAATTGAAAGAGAAACAGAAAAGACAGAAATTGAGGAACACACATAAATTCAAAAGCAGATGAGGAAATGTATTATATGTGAGGATGGAGACACAGACCAAATGAGAACCATAAGTTAGATGGAGACAAGGTGATCCCCCCAACACAGGCAACATAGTGAGAGTGAGAGCAAGAAGGGGAGAGAGATTGAGAGAGAACATTAGAGACAGGAAAGACAAACAGCCAGAGAGAGAGAAACAGAAAGACAAGAGAAATCAAAATCGAGACAGAGATGGATGGACATCTGAGAGATGGTGACAGTGATGGTGAACTGGAGGGAAGAGATAGTAAAAAATAAGGAAGAGACATAGAAACAAAGGATAAAGTCATTTTTAAAATTTTTATTTATCTTTTAGAGAGAGAGGAAGGGAGGGAGAAAGAGAGGGAAAGAAACATCAATGCGTGGTTGCCTCTCACGTGCCCCCTACTGGGGACCTGGCCCACAACCCAGGCATGTGCCCAGACTGGGAATCGAACCAGCGACCCTTTGGTTCACAGGCCGGCACTCAATCCACTGAGCCACACCAGCCAGGGCAGGATGAAGTCATTTTAATATATCAGGGCTCTACTGTTCTATATGGTGCCCACTTGACTATGAGCTCCGGAAGCAGGGCCTAGGCCTTTGTCATTCACTGCAGTATCCTACACTGGCAAAACTGTCTCAATGACATGGAGGGCTAGCTTTTATTAAACATTAGGAATCGGGGACTGTGCATGCATTACATGGATTATGTCATTGAATCCTCACAACTCTTATCTAGTAGGTATTATCAGTATCACCCCCAGTTTACAGATGGAGAAACTGAGACTCGAAGTGATGAGAAACTTGCTGAAGGCTACACAGAAGAGCTGAAAGTGAAGCCCTCGCTTGGACCAATGGTGAGAGTACCAGTATATCATGAACCAAGGATCAGGATGCATCCTACTCTGTGCACCCAAGGTGCAAAATACCAAATTCCAGTCTGCCTGACTCCCAGGCCAAGGTAAGTGTGTCCTGACTCCTTACTCTCTGGAGTTCCCTCCATCTGGTAAAGGCGGCTGACCGAGCTTGCTCAGAGAGACTGGGAAAAGTCCACTGAGTGGCAGGAATAAAGCCCTGCGGGAGAATCTCGGCTTGAGAAAATCAGAGAAGGCGTTCTGCGGGAGGAGGTAGTTCAAAGAGGCCAGAGGAAGATTTTTGTAGAAGTCAGTGAAGCTTCAGGGCCCCTCATTTGCACAGGTCCCTTCCAAGCCCCTGGTTAATGAACAGTGAAAAATCAGTGTACTAAAGATTTGTCACTGTACAAGAAAATTGAACTGTTCTGAAATTTTACAGCTCCTATATGAAAGGAACTAAACAGATTTTCCCAAATTTGACAACAGTCCTAAAAGTGTACGTCACTGTGCAGCCGAAACTTATTCTAAACCATCAGTAGTGAAAAACAAATTTCTGTCAACCATGCTATGAAGAAAGACTGATTACTATTTCTGTTCTCTCTACTGAAAATGACCTTACCTCATGCTTCAGTGACAAAATAGAAGCCAGCAGACATTGAGCATTGTTACAGGGCCCTCATCTTCCCACCACTGGATCTAAACCTCCCAGTCTCTGCGTGCATTCTTGCCTCTTTCCTTCCTGTTACAATGAGGGGCCGAGGAGCTTACCTCCTCTCCGAGGCCTAGTGCCCCAGATCCTAGTCCCTCCTTTCCCTGAATTATTCCTTTTTTTTCTGTGTCTTCATCCCCTCCCTCTCTAGTGGATCATTCCCAGCAGCAAACGAGCATAGTCTAGTATCTCTCATCTTAAAAATAATTATTCTTTGACCATCCTCCTACCATCCTCGTACCAGCACTGTGCCCATTCACAACCAGCTTTCTCAATGGCATTGCCTACACACCTAGCTGTACTTCAGTGGGGTAGAGGGAGTTGTTATTCCCTCTGACTTCAGGGAGGGTCTTGTAATTAGCTATTCCTAGCAGTACTCTATCCAGTTATTCCTGTTTTCCTTTTAATTTTAATCCTCACCCAAGGATATGTTTATTGATTTTAGAGAGACAGGAAGGAAGAGAGAGACAGAGTGAGATGGAGAGAGAGAAACATTAATGTGAGAAACACCAATCAGCTGCATCCCATATGCGCCCCCGACAGGAGCTCGAACTTGCAACCTAGGTATGTACTCTGACCGGGTATCGAACTTGCAACTTTTTGGTGCATAGGACAATGCTCCAACCAGCTGAGCCCCCCAGCCAGGACTATTCCTGTTTTTAAATTAGTGTTATTTCTTTTTCACAATATATATTATAAACTTTAGAATACATGTATATGTACAGTTTGAATAAATAATAAAACAAATAACCTGTATACCATCACTCAGGTACAAAAAACAATCATTTTCAGATGGCAAAACCCTCTGCATAGCCAGCCCTTTCCAGTAATATCTCCTTCCTCTCCCTGAAGTAACCACTGCCCTGAATTTCTTATTTTTTATTCCTTGTTTTCCTCCATGGTTTTACAACATATGACTACAGCCATATATTGTGTAATTTTACACATTTTTCCACTTTATTTAAACATTGTTTATTACTTTTTTGAATCAGAATTAGGTTTCCTGTGTTTCATCCATGTTGATACATGTAGCTAGAGTTCATTCATTTATTATTTCCATATAGTATTCCATATATGTCTCAATTTATTCATCCCATATTCTTGTTTCCATTTCTCATAGTTAAAAACAGGCTTTGGTGAACATTCTTGTAGTGTCTCCCAGTACAGATGTGCAAGGATTTCTTTAGGGAAACAGTTCTCAGACTTTCTGGTCTCAGGACTTCGTTTAAGGATATTCTTAAAAATCATTGCAGACCCCAAGGAGCTTTGGTCTTTGTGGATTATATCAACTGATACTTGCTGTATCAGCAATGAAAATTGAGAAAGCGTAAGTATATTAATTTTAAAATAACAATTAAAAACCTATTACACTTCACACAAATAACATTTTTATGGGAAATAACTATATTTTCCAAAATGAAAACAATTTAGTGAGATGAGTGGCACCGTTTTACATTTTTGCAAATCTCTTTACTGTATGGCTTAATAGAAGACAGATTCTTATATCTGCTTCTGCATTCAATCTATTGTGATATCACTCATGATGTAGCCTCTGGAAAACTCCACTGTACATTCTTGAGAGAATGAGAGTAAAGAAGCAAATAACATCTTACTAGTATTATGGTTTTGGCTATGCACCCTACCACCCCCACCCTTCCCCCGGGATCCCCAGATGTGAGGACTGCTGCTCTGGGATTATACCTATAATGGCTGGGTCATAGAATATGTGCATCATTCAGCATTACTAGAAAATGTCCAACTTTTTTCTAGAGTAGTTGTATCAGTTTACACTCCCATCAATGGTATATACATTCACTCTTCATTGGGGTGTTTCCCCTCACCACTCCTCCAAAACTACTTCTATTAGGGGTCCATATCCAAAGGACCCTTTTTAATCCTCATCTTGTTGACTTCTCAGCACTCTTGAAACATCAACACACCCCCTAGTATATCCTTATCTTTTTACCTCTTTCTCAGTCTCTTTGCCACCTCCTGCTTCTTCACCCAACCGCTAATGTTTTATTTCCTTGGAGCTCAGTCAGAGATCCTCTTCTTTTGTCCTCGCTCTGTTTCAGACCAACCTCCTCTCATCTCTATACGGACAGCTGTCATTTATATATGAAACCCTGACCTCTCCCCTGGGATGTACCGCTACAAGCTTGACTTCTCCACTTGGCTATCTCAACAGCACGTAGAACTAAACTCTTGATCTTCTCTGAAAAACACGTCCCCCTTTCTGTCTTACCTCAGTGAATTACGTGGCTCCACACAACCAGAATCTGGGGTGGCATTCTTGATTTCTCCCTTTCCCTCCCACCACTGAGTCACCACACCGAGCCCTTTCAATTCTAGATCTCTCTCAAATCTGTTTCTCTCTTTCCATCTCTGTCACCACCACCAACCACCTTAGGCCACCCTCCACCATCTGATGGCAGCGGGCTCCTAATCTTGTCCACCTGCAGTCCAGTCCACAGCAGCCAAAATAATTTTTTTAAAACATTAACTATGTCATGTCAATCACAAGCTTAAAACCTTTCAATGTAGTATATTTAGCATTTATCTATAAAAGAGATACTATTGCCCTGATCAGTGTGGCTCAGTTGGTTGGGCATCCTCCCCCAAGGCGGAAGGTCGCCAGTTTGATTCCGGACCGGGGCACATGCCTGGGTTGCAGGTTAGTCCCAGTTAGGGCATGTATGAGAGGCAACCCATCGATGTTTCTCTCTCATCCATGTTCCTCTCCCTCTCTTCCCTTCTCTCTAAAAATAAATAAATAAATAAAACCTTTTAAAAAAGAGGTACTGTTTCATCATGATTCAGTTCATCTATGATAAAAACTAAAACAAACATTTCATGAAACATACTCTTGCTACTGAGCCTATTATACATCTTGATCTTTTCTATTCTTTTCTCAAATCAATTTAAGTACCTTCTGCAGTTTGACCCACATCAGACAACAGAGTGGCGATGGCCAGAGGGAAGGGCGGGCGGGGGCTGGGTGGAGGCGGGCCAAGGGGGAGGAAATGGGGACATCTGTAATAGTGTCAACAATAAAAATAAAGAAAAAATATTGTAAATTAACTAACTGGAGAAAAACACATGCATTTATATGTATACACATATATACATGTGTATTTGCATATTTAATTACCTAACAAATCTTTTTCTCCTTCTAAATTCAAGCATGCCCTAGAAATAAAGACTCCATTTTGTGAATGAGAAATAAATAAATAAATAAATAAATAAATAAGAAAGGTTCTGCTTCAATACCTTTTTTTGGCTCATAGAATAAGACCTATTCTCCTTACTATGTCGATAAAGCCCTACATAATCTGGCTCCTGCCTACCTCTTCGACCTCACGTCCCACCCCTCTTGCTCTCAGCTCACTATGCTCCAGCCACACCAGCCTTCCTACTGTTCCCAAGTATACCACTTCCCTTTCTCCCCAGGGCCTTCCAAGTTGCTGTGTTCGCTGCCTGAAACGTTTTTGCCTCTATTCATCATCTGCTAACTCATACTCCTTCCTGCCTCAGCTCAAATATCAGACTTTGATGCCTCAAGATAAATTGCCCCCACCCATTATTGTCTTTCCTATCACCTTGTTCTGTCCCTTTATAGCCTTATCACAATTTGTAATTATGCAAGTCTATGTGTTATAATTATATGTGTTTACTTCTGTGGTCCCTCCGGCACCGGAGTGTAAAACGGGAGGGTCAAGTTTGTTCACCACAAGTCTTGTTCACATCTCTGTAACTAGTGCTTCACATGGTCCATGGCCCATAGACGTGCTCCAAAGACATTCATAAAATCAGTGGAGATCTGAAGAACAGATGAAGTGGAGTTGGGGAGATGTGGAGACAGTTTAACACAGAGGCAAGAGCATATACAAAGGCTAGAGAGATGAAGAAATGGTCTAAGAATTTCAGCTTTCACTCCTGCAGAGTCTGGACAGGCTGGGAGGGGCCAGATCATGCAGGGGCCAGCTTAATCTTCCCTGGTGCAGAAGGCAGGTTTCCTTTCAAGCCAACGGGGATTCATTGAAGGGTTCTAAACACAAAAGTGATATGATTTGATTTACCTTTTCAAAATATCACACTGCCTACAGTGTAGAGAATAGATTCCAGGGAACAAGACCAAAATGGGAAGGCAGTGACAGCCTTGCAGGTTAGATATGATGCTGGCCTAGACTAGGGAAGTGGCAGCAGAAATGAAGAGACTACATAAATAAATTTGGGAGGTATTCAGGAGGTAAGAATGACAGGACTTGGTGACTGCAAGGGGGTTGAACAGAGAGAAGAACCGGGGGTGTAGCTCAGGTTTCTGCTTTGACCGGGGTCAGTCACGAAGCTAAAATACAAAGAAAGACAAACAGGTTGTGAGGAGAATGACTTGAGTTAGGAAGAAGCTAAGGTGTTGGGTGTCTCTGGGGGTATTCGAGTAGTGCTGTCTAGTAACCAGTTGAATGCACAGGTCAAGAGAAGTATCACTAAAGGAGTTCATCATCACCAAGCCCTTATTATATGAAATGTTAAAGGGATTTATCCAAGAAAAAGATCAAAACCATAAACAGTAAAATGACAACAAACTCACAACTATCAACAACTGAACCTAAAAAGAAAAAAAAGACAAACTAAGCAAACTGCTAGAACAGGAACAGAGTCACAGAAATGGAGATCACATGGAGGGTTATCAGTGGGGAAGGGGAGGGGGGAGAATGAGGGAAAAGGTACAGGGAATAAGAAGCATAAATGGTAGGCACAAAATAGACAGGGGGAGGTTAAGAACAGTATAGGAAAGGGAGAAGCCAAAGAACTTATATGTACGACCCATGGACATGAACTAAGGGGGGGAGGAGATGCTGGAGGGAAGGGTTGCAGAGAGAAGAAGGATAAAGGGGAGGGGGAAAAAGGGACAACTGTACTAGCATAATCAATAAAATATACTTTAAAAAAGAGAAATACCTGGACTTGCAGTATCAGCAAAGAGATGATAATTGAAGCCATGGGAGCAAAGGTGATAACTGAAGCAAAGAGTAGGGAAAGAAGAGGAGAGCTCAAGCCAAAGTCCTAAATAGCACCAACATTTACAGGTTGGACAAAGAGCCTGGACAGTAAAAAGGAATTGCCAAGAAAGTAGGAGAAAAATGAGAACGTGGAGTCATGGAAGTGGCTTAAGGGTGAGGGCGTGGTCACCAAGGTCAAATGCTACCGAAAAGTCAAGTAAGATTACCTCTGAAAAGATTCTGTTGGATTTAGTGACACAGGCCATGGCGGGCCTTGAAGAGAGAGCAGTATCAGGCAAGTAGTGGAGGCAGATTGGAGTGGGTTGAAAGATAAGTGGGAAGTGGGAAAATTAAGACAGTTAAGTGTAGGCGACTCTTTTGAGGAGTTTATAGAGAGGAGAGGGAGGTGATTGGAGAGGGAGACTTTTTGGTAATTGTGAATTTGCTTTTAGATGGAAGAGACCTGAGTATGTTTAGATGCCGATGGGAAGGATCAAAGAGATAGGCTCCGTGGGTTTTGCCATAGGTGGCAAAAACTCAAAAACTTCCTTTTCGGTGACTTGTGTTTCATCTGTGAAGTAGGAGGTGGGGTCATTTGCTGAGGGTTAGGGGACAGATGGAGAAGTTGGGTGTTTGAGGAGAGGGGAGGTTTGAAATGGCTGCTGTAGAACGTGGGAGAGAGAGCTGCCTAGGGCCACAGCGTTGTAGGTCAGCACCGAGGGCCTGGTAGAAGCTAGGGACCAAGAGTTTATAGTGGCACGAATCTGTGAGGTTGGACAGTTTTCTCCAGCAGTGTTTCGCTGCCTGGGTACAGGCATGGAAAAGGCGGATAGTTGGACTGTACCAAGGTTGGGATGTTGCCAGGCGTTTGCGACAATCCTGGGAACTGGGGCTATTGGCAAGAAAGGGGCGAAGTAAGGGACCATGAAGTCTGGCCTGAGCAGAGTGAAGAGTATCAAAGACAAGTCCTCTATGAGCCAAGCCATAGGGAAACGCTGGAACATGTGGAAAATCTTCTGGAAAAGAGATTGAAGGACAAGTGGAGGGAGGAAGACCTGAGATGGGACAGAAAGGCACATTTAGGGAGTTGAGCCAGGAGACTTGCCTGTGTGGGACCAGGAACGGATGGGGAAGGCAGGCTGAGGGGGAATTTTCAAGGGAGGGGGAGGAGGGACTTGGAGGCGGTCACAGCCAGAAGTGAGGCGGCCCCCAGTGAGGGGGCGTGGCCAAGCCCCAATCCCTGGCGAGGGGGCGGGGCCCGGGTAACTGGGTCCCAGCGCCGCTGTGCCTGCGGCTGCCTCAGAGACAGCTCTCGCCTCCCCACCCCCCTTCCCTGGGCTCCTTCCCGCCCGCCACCGCGGAGATCCAGGCTGAGGCTGGGGAGGACGGTGGAGCCGGGCCGTGGACTCTGCCCTGCACTCGCGGCTGGAGCATCGTCCGGAGGGATTGACTGAGAGCGAACCCCGCAGCCCAAACGCGAAGCGCACAAGCGCGCCCCCCGCCACCTCCGTCCTCTTCTCCCTCCCTCCCCTTCCCTGCCCTCCCCTCCGCCCCCCAGCCTCCGCTGCGGCGGGAGGAAGAACCCTTTCCGACCAGCCTGGGGAGCCCAGATCGATTCCCATTCCGGGAGAAAGAAGAGACCCCGCTCTCCGAACAGACCGACTCGCCCCGGGGCCTCGGAAGTGGCTCGCCGCCTGAGGGAGAGCCCGCGCCCAGCGCAGCCCCCGACCCTCGCCCGGCCGCTGCCGCATAGACAGCGCTCCCCAGCGGGCCCCCGGCCCCGCTGAGCCCACTCCCCGCGCGGGGCCCGGGCCGGCGATGCCTGGCACGGCAGCGGCGGTGGCCGCAGCTGCTGCTGGTACTGCCACCGCTGCCACGGCTGCTGGCCCGGGCCGGGGACTCGAGGCTCCGAAGTGGGGCCGAGCCCGCAGCCCCGCCCCCCGAGCCTGAAGCCGCTGCTTTGCCGGGCGCCGGGCCTCCTCCGCCCGCGCCTCCACCCCAGGAGCTGGAGCCAAGCGGGGAGCCCGGGCTCCGCGCCCAGGCCCGGACCATGCATGGCCACCGAGCCCTGGGGGTCGCCGGGCCTTCTGAGCCCGAACACCCGACCGTGAACGCCCCCGGCGCCGCTCCACCGGCCTGTGCCGACTCAGACCCTGGAGTCTTGGAGCCAGGACTGCCGGTGCCTAGGGACTCAGGCTTGGCTCTCGGCGGACCCCAGGATCCCCAGTTTGTCGGCCCCTCGGACGCCAGCCTTGGCGCCACTCCCGGCCCCCGGGTCTTGCCCTGCGGCCCCAGTCCACAGCACCACCGGGCCCTGCGCTTCTCCTACCACCTGGAGGGCTCGCAGCCCCGGCCTGGTGAGTGATCGAGAGAGCATGCGAGCCCGGCCACGGGCCTGGTACCGGGAGGGGGTTCTTGTTCTCGGGCTCTCCAAGCTCCACCTCGGGGCCCTAACCCCAACCGTTGGAACCTTCTCAACCTCCAACCCCTTCCCTCCTTCCTAGGCCTTCATCCAGTCCTTTCAACCTCTGTCGCCCGTTTTTTCTCTATCCTCTGTGCCCCCTCAACGCCTCCGACCCCCTTCTATTCTGTCTGATGTGGCTAATGGGAGAGGGAGCACTCCAAGAAAAAGGGACAGGATTGCAAGGCAGTAAGCGGGATTTGGTTGATGAGACAGGGTTTGTTAGGGGGGATAGGAGAAAAGGAGACCCCATTTGCCAAGTGCCCACATTGTGCCAGACACTGAGCTGGGTACTTTACATGGGTTCTCATTTCATCTTCAGGCGCCTCCTGTGAAGTAGGTATCATTAGCCCCATTTCGTAGGGGAGGAAACTGAGGCTCAGAGAAGTTCAGTATCTTGCCCAAGGTCACACAGCCAGTATGGAGTCAGGATTCAAAACGAGATCTATTTGAGTCCAAAGTCTGTGGTCTTTCTTCTTTCCCCAAACTGAGGTTGGAGACCATGAAAGTAATGCCAAGCCTTCTGCTTATGTGATTTTCTCCTGTACTGTTCATCAGCTCTGGAGTAAGAGTGGAAAAAAAGAAGGATGGCGAATTGATCCAAGGTTGGGGTTTTGCCAGGTGTGTGTAGGAGGAGAACAAGGGAAGGATGGAATAGAAGCTGCTGATGAGAGAGAAAGGTGTAAGAAGTGAGCCTTGAGAGGGCCGGAGGGGCTGGTGGGTAGGGAGACAGCAGAAGAGTGAGAGCAGGTAGAAAGAAGGCAGTTGTAGCAAAACTGAAGAGCTGCAGGGCTACCTGGTTGTGAGGAGAAATCAGGATGCTCGAACTTGGATTTGCAGAGGTGGAGCAGCTCTTGGTCAGGTTACGGACCACTGCTTGGAGAGGCCTTTGCACTGTACAGACCTGAGTGCCTGAGGAGCCCAGCAGGGCCTCCCACATCTGGGGACATCCCTGTGTGAACCTGAGCTTAGTAGCCATAAAGAAAGAGCAGTGCACATCTACTGGGCTACACTGATGGAGCTGTTGAGCCTCTGGGGGCCCTCAGGGCCCACATCCCAGGCTCCACAGGTCTTTGGGACTGTAGCCCAGCACCAGGTAGCAGTAGTGAAGCATAAAATGCAAACAAGATGGATCCCTTGCTGCTGTTATGACCTTGGCTAGTCATGGAACCTCTGGCAGTTTTCAGGGGCTCCCTCGGTGTGGGCTAGAGATATCCTGCTGACAACAGGCCTTTAACCCCCTGCCCTACATGTTGCTCGTGCCATTTTCCAAACTCCCTCTGATAGACACTGGGTGGAGCAGACTCATCCACTTTACAACAGCACCTTCTTTCAGATCCCAAAACATGCCACATCCGACCCCAGGACCTTTGCATCTGCTTTTCCACTATGCCTGGCAGCTCTTCCCCCTGCTTTCCACCTGGCTTGTTCCTCATCTTTCAGGTCTCAGCTCAGATGTCACCTCCTCCAAGAGACCTTCCGTGACCACTTTAGGTAGGGCCACTTGTGAGTCTCCATTGCAGTTGCCAATGTGCTACCACCCCTGTACTTAGTACAGTCTGTATTGATATCATTGTATGTGTCTTCTGGTTTATTGCCCATCTCCCTCCACTAGAATGTGAGCTCCATGAGGGCAAGGGGATTGGATCTGCTTTGTTCATTCTTGTATCCTCAAGACTAGTTCAGTGCCTGGCACACAGTAGGTGCTCAATAAACCCTGGTTGAACAGATGACTGAACAAATTCAAAGGGAGCACATGGGAGACCCCCAGTAACTATAGTCTAAGAGGACGACTGAACTCCTTCCCTCCAAATACTCTTAGTCTGCAGCTCAGTAGCTAGGCAGCATCTACAACGCTGGTCTCCGGGCTCTGCTCAGCACACAGTGCTGATTCTGAGTTGCCTTCCCACTCCACCAATCCTTCCCAGTCACCCATCACAATATCCACCCTGAACCACTGCCCTCCTCCCTGAAAAAGTTTCCAGGATCCTTTTCCCAATGAAGTTCCTGCCTCTGTAATTGGTGGTTGTCTTAACTCCAAGATGATGATTGGGACTAAGAAGGTTGTCAGGGAAAGATCTGGCCTCCCATCCAGCCATTCATAACTGACTCACTGTGTGACCCTGGGTGAGTGATTTCCTTTGTCTGAGCCTCAATTTCTTCATCTAGAGAATGCCATGAGGCATCTATGAGATACTGGTTGCACAGCCTGCAGAATGAAATAATTTTTTAAAAAATAAGAGAAAAACCTTCTGAAGAGGAGGCAAAGGCAGGCCCTGAGTACAGGCCCTGGCAAGGCGGGTGCTGGGCCATGTGATTCACAGCAGCGTGGGGCGTGAGAGGCCTGCCTCCTCCACTGCCCAGCCTGCCCAGGGGTAGGCACAAGCGACTTGCTTCTCTCTCCACAGCACTCGCCTATAATTGGCCCAGAGAGGACAGGGTTGGTGGTTGTAAGGGGGGGGTGTGTGTGTGTGTGTGTGTGTGTGTGTGTGTGTGTGTGTGTGTGTGTGAGTGAGAGAGAGAGAGAGAGAGACCTGAGCTTCAATTAAAGCGTTGAAACATTTTAGTCCACATGTTAAGATCTCTCTGTGCCTGCCGACTTCCTCTCTCAGACTGCTGAGGCCTCTATCGAATCGTCGTTCCTAGGACCAAGTGGCCCACCCTGGGCAGAGGGGCTTTTTCAAATATTTGTATCTTATCCATGTGAAGAGCCTTGAATTGATTCAAAGTGCTTTCTCTTTTAGTTTACCTGGATTCCTGGTGGGGGGTTGGGGGTGGGGGGCAATCGTTTATATGTCCATTTCCCTGATTGATAAAACCTACAGACTCATTGGGTTACTGAGATAACCCAGTGAGATGCCAGCGAGGACTTTGAGAGGGTCAGAAAGGACTTCTCAGGTGTAGGTTTGCTCACGGAGATTTTTGGGGAACCCTACCCTATAACTCAGAGCTGAGGCCTAGAATATCCTTCCAGATGTTAGGTGAGGGGGTTTCTTAGGGTCTGACCCTACCACAGTCAAAGAAGTTGCACCTGATGTTTTTTTGTGAGTAGTGGAAGGACTGAGCCAATCGAAGAGGGCAGCAACAGGAGCTGGCTCCTTCTGCTTTGGAGCTTGGGGCTTTCTCAGAAACGTCAGGGTTTCGAATTGGAACTGGAAAAGCCCTAGACACCTTCCGGTTCTGGGTTTCCAAAACTGGGTGAGCATCATAATCCTTTATTGACTTTGGAAAAATAAATGCGATTCCCAGACTCTACCCCAGAGCTCCAGAATTGGGGTTGCAACCCAGGAATATATTTTCAGAGCTCCCCAGGTGATTCTGATGTACAGCCAGCAGTAGGAACCACTGGTCAAGCCCCTTTCCCAGATGGAGTACTGGAGGCTCAGAGAGGTAGTTTACCCATAGTCCTACCCATTAGGACCTGGAGAATGCATTGGGCTCCCCTCTGAGGCCCTCTCCCTGGGGCCCTCTGTGGGCCTCACTCACTCCCAACCCCGAAAGGAGGCATAGGATCTCAGCTACATAAAGTGAGTCAACCCCTCATGCACACACACACAAACACTGGCTGCCTCAGTTTACCCTCTGTGGCCAGCTCTCATGAATGGCTACCATTTGGCAGTTCAAGCTGGAAGGCAGTTGTGGTTCTGGGACTCTAGGCAGAGGAAATCCTGGCATGAGCAGTGCCTGGAACAGAGCCTAGTCCTAAAGAAGGGCTCTGGGGTGGGGCTGGTGTCAGCAAGGTTTGTAGAGCTAGGAAGAACATGGAGGGCAGTTAAGGTAGGAAGTTTGGTGGGAGCTAAGGCACTGAGACACAGGGCATCCCGGGGACTGGGGTTAGTACTGGGAGGAGTGGAGAGATAAGGCTGGCAAAGGGACTTTATGTTGAGGGCAAGGGGGAACAGCTGAAGGGTTTACTAAGCAGAGGAATCACATGCTCAGATGTGAGCGTTTGAGAGATCCCCGGAGCTGCATGTGGAGAGTGGATGGTAGGGGTGCAAGAATGGGACCAGGGAGACAGATGGCAGGGGCGCTGCAGTCATCCCAGCAAGAGGTGATGGTAGCTTTGGTTTCAGCAGGGGCAGGTGAGGAGGGTAATATCTGAGAGATGTTTAGGTGCTAACATGGCCAGGCCTTGGTGTGGTGGCTTGGATATATAGGCCGAGGAAGAAGTCCAGAATCAGTCTGATAGGTAGTGGTGGGGCCATCTACATGTAAGAGAAGGAGAAAATTTGGGGAAAGATAGTGAGTTGTGTATGAGACAGGCTGAGTTTGAGAGGCATGGGAGGACATCCAGGTGGAGGTGGCCAGTAGAGTTAGAAAACTCAGAAAAGAGGTGTTGGCCAAAGATACTGGGAGTTCTCATCACCCGTGCATACCATGGACCACACAGCCAATCATGGGGCGAGCTTGCATGGTTCTGGGAGCCAGTCCTATCCTTGAAGACATGGATAGCGAGGTAGCAGTCACCCTTGCTTGGGTTGATCATTCATTATCTGCCCAAACTTTGCCTTAGAAATGCCTTGGGGGCAGCTTTTAAAGCATATTTTCATAAAGAAGAGACCCATTTCACATACACTCGGGGTAGGGGCTATTGCAAAGAACTAAGGGAGTGCTCCTGAAAATCAAGTCACACACTGATAAAGTAAATTCCCGTGGCTCCCTAGATGTTCTCCCTGTTGAGGGCATCCTGAGAGGCCATAGGGGGAGGCTGCTTGAGGTAAGGAGAAGAGGGGACTCATAACAGGAGGGGGTGGTGGCTCTGCTGGAGATTTTTGGAAAGTAGCAGTTTGAGATTCCAGGGGAGTGTGTGACAAAAGACCCAAATTTGGGTTCTAGTCAGCTGGGGCCTTCTAGACAAACACAACAAAATGTAACAACTGTGGGAAGATGGCAAAAGAACTTCCCCGGACAGGACTAAAACAATTGAGGTTTCCAAGTTGCAGATGGTTGGCACCGCCATTCCTAGGTGCCTCTGTGCCTGGGTCAGGCCCCAGCTGGTGCTACCTGCTGCCTCAAGGGGGAGTGGTAGCTAACAGTTCCCCAGATGGACTCAAACCATGCTTTTCTGGGGGCCAGTTAGCTAAATGCCTTAGGCAGATGTGGAGCTGGCCAGACGCTAGTCGGGTGGGGCTAAGACCTGTCTGGGTTGAGGGCAGGAAGCACAATCTGCCACCGGCCAGCCCCACAGAGTTAAGTTCCCTCCTCTGGAGAGAGCAGATATCCTGGGATCAGTGAGTCCAGCATCTCCCATCTCCAATACCAAGTTCCTTGGACCTAGAAGATATCATAGCTCCAAAAGGTGCCTCAAAACACACACAGGGCTGGAGACAAGGCTGCAGGGCAGCAGCGAAAAAGCCTCAGCCCTCCTGGCTCTGCCATTGGTTCACTGAGATTTTCTTTCTTTCCTCGGGGTCTTAGTTTCCCCATTGTAAGTCAGGCATCCCATTTGCCTGGCATAACAGAGTATCGATAAATACTTGGTGAACAGTTCAGTGAGAGTGACAGAGGGGCCCTGGCCAGTGTGGCTCAGTTGGTTGGAGCTTTGTCCAGTGAACTGTAAACAGAAAGGTCGCCGGCTAGATTCCCAGTCAGGGCACAGGCCTAGGTTGCGTGTTTCTCACATTAATGTTTCTCTCCCGCTTCCTCTTTCTCCCTCCCTTTCCCTCTTTCTAAAATCAATAAGCATGTCCTCAGGTCAGGACTAAAAACAGAATGACAGAGGGGAGAAAGGGCATTTCTTCATTTAACAAACGTTTATTGAGTACCTACTATTTGCTTGGCCCTGTGAGAGGTAACGGATGGGCACTGAGTCAGGCACCATCCCTATCCTGGTGGAGCTCCTTTCCAGCAGGGAAGACATACAAGACAGCTAGGTCCACGTGCAAATGCTGCAGGAACATAGGAGGAGGGGGTGGGCAAGGAAACGAGGACACTTGCATTGAGACCTGAAGGAAGACTGGAGTCTGGAGGTAAGGAGAAGCAGAAAAGCCATTAAGGGCACTGGAACGACATGTGCCAAAGCTCCAGGCGGAAGAGAGCACTTTCGAGGAACAGACAAGAGGCCATTGTGGCTGGAGGGTGGGGGAGGGGAAGTGTTCCTGAGCTGGGCCTTACTTGTCCCCATGCTCAGGAGTTTGGAGTTCACCCTGGAGGCAAAGCAAAGGGAGCCCTTCGCAGGGCTGCAGGATTTGAAGGGGACTGTGTTTTCGCAAGGCAGTTGTGGTGTTGAGCGTGCCTTGTAGAGGGCTCTAAGGATGGCAGGGAAACCAGTTAGGCTGTCGTGGAAAAAAATTGGTATGGATTATGGAGCTACTAAGAAGTCGATTCTGCAGGATCGGAGTCTGGCTAGATGTGTGAGTTGAGTTAGAGGGAGGAATCGTGGAGAAAGCCCAGTCTCTGGCTTGGGGAGCTGGGTGGATGGAGATGCCCTTCCTAGATGGGAGAGGCAGGAAGAGAAGCCATGCAGTGTCTGACGTAGGGGTGTGGTTTAGGGCTCAGAGTCTGAGGAGCCTGAAGACAGGGCATCTAGGTGTCCAATAGGCATCAGCTGTGCCCATCCCGGCCCCGCTTAAGGCAGGGAGGGGTGTGGGGGGCACAGGTGTGTGACTGAGGCCCAGAGAGGGTGCAGCAGGTTCTTCCTGATGCTGGAAGCTCCTAGCCCTCAGGGCGCTTCCCTGTGACCCTTGCATGGAAGGGGTTAAGTCACAGACGGAAGGAGCCTGGAGAAAGCGGGAAAGGCAGGACTGGCAGGGCTGGCCCCGAGGAGCTGCAGCTGGCATAGAAGCCCTTCCTCTGGGCCTCCTAGGCCTGGGCCGCCGCCCACACCTCCGCCTTCGCCTTTACCTTCACCTTCCCTGCTCCCCCTGCAGCTTTGGCGGGCTCCCCTAGGCGGGGCCTCCCGCCTAATGTGTTCCAGGTGTGGACACGGCCCCTCCCCCCACCCTGGGGCTGCTGGGAGCGGGCAGGGACGGTGCGAGTCTCTCACTGTGCATCTCTTAGGGGCTCCAGCCTACAGATCTTGTGACCGCTGTCTCTGGAGAACTCCTTCAGAGATCTCTTGTCTGCACCCCATGGCTCTGGCAGGGTCAGGCAGTGGTGAGAGCCCCCCCAGATCCAGCCCTGACACTTTCTACCTTCATGTGATCTCGGGTCAGTCACCTCACCTTCCTGAGCCTCGGTTTACTCATCTAGAAAATGGGGTTATCTTCCCACCACCTAGGGGTGTAAGGAATAAATGCCACAGGTAAAGCCCTCAGCCCTCATCATGGCACACTGTAGCCATGTGCAACAAATGGCCCTGCCCATTTGGTCCCGGCCCCTTTGCCTCTCTTAGCCTGCATCTCTGACTGTCTCTGTCTTCTTCCTGTCTTCTCCCTCCTCGTCTTTGTCCCAGTGTCCCTCTCTTTCCTTCATAATCTCTGCTTGGACAACTCTCTGTTTTGACCAGGCCTCTGGTGAGAGAGGAAGGGAGATGGGTGGCTGTTGGGGTCCCTGGGGTCACACACAGCAGAGGTCACGGGAGCCATCCCATAGTGGCTTTGTCCTCACCCAGAGGGAAATCCCAGCCAGCGTGGCAGTCCCAGCACTGGGTAATTACTGCCCCCAGTGCTCCCAGCTGCAGCTCCACTCCCTTCCCTTCCTGTCCTCTGAAGTCCCCAGCCCCTCCCGGGGGTGGAGCAGCCACCCCCATCCTTCTCTGGCCTTAGGTCCAGAGACACAGGGAGGAGGTAGCCAGGCCCTCACAGCAATCAAGCAACCAGAAGAGGGAAGGGCTGCCTGCACTCCCATGTGTTTGTGTGGTATGTGTGTGTGCGCATGAACACACGCATGTCCTGTCTGTCTTTGTCCCTGTGGGCTGGCTTTTGGTATATCTTAGTGTTCTTGTTTCTGTTTATCCCTGTGTGTGAGTGTGTCTGTATATCCATGTGTATCTTTGAGTTTGTATATGTTGTATGTTCCTGAATGCCTAGGTGTGTGTTACCTTGGCTCTGTTTAAAGCCCTGGAGGTTTCTAGATATGTCTTCGTGTGGGTCTCTGTATGTAGATATTGTGTATGTGTGTGTGTTTCTGTGGTGTAGTCCATCCCTGTATCCTCCCTAATATCTTGGTGGTGGTGGTTGATGTGCAGCGGGGGGCAGTGCCTGCCTGTCTTTTGACCTTTCCCAACCCTTCCTGCTCTGGAACCTTCTTGCAAGCCCAGGCTATCTGTTCACTGTGCCCTCAAACACACTCTTCACCTCCCCATGCCTAGTATCTACAAATTTGCTCACTTTTCTTCCCTTGCCTGCGGGACCATGCTCGGTCAGTCTGTACCTGTAAAAACACACCCCATCCTGCACAGCTGAGGTCAAAAACCACCTCCTTCAGAAAGTCCTCTCCCCGTCCCCCAAAGTGATTTTTTTCCCCAACTCAGCAAACATTGACTGAGGATGTGTTCTGTGACTCTGGACATAGGCACACTTGAGATCAAATCTCAGCTCACCCACTTCTAGCTGTGTATCCTCAAGCAAGTGATTTTGCTTCTCCATGCCTTAGTTTCCTTATCCGTAAAATGGAGCTAATAGCGCACAGGCTTGTCAGCAGGGTGCCGTACAGGGAAGTGCCTGCACAGCGCCCGGCCCAGAGTAGGGCTCAACGAACAGTTGAAATCCCGTACCTTATATCCTCCACTAAAAAGTGAACACCTTCGGTTCCAGAGAGTTGTGAAAGTTCTTGGAACCCCCTGCTCTCTTCTCCAGGTGTCCTGCCCAGGGCAGACGGTGAAATGGACCAGATAGAACAAAAGGCATCTTCTAGTTCAGGAAACTGCTGACAAGTATTGCATGAACCAGCTCCCTGAGCCTTCTCGGGTCCAGAGGAGATTGGGTCTTCCAGGGGCTGGAAGAGGGGGCCTGCAAGGCTGCCATCCAAGAGCTACAGCACATAAAACAGGGCAGGAGATAAACGGCAGATGTGAAGGGGGCTTTAAGGACCATCGAACTGAGATATTGCAAAGTAGTGGCCTACAAGGGGAACTTCACTCACAAGTTTCATTTGGCCTATTCACTGCTTTTTTTCATTGGGAGATTTCACATAAAATTCTGGATTTCTGATTCTCTGAAAATATTGGAAGATCCGAAAATAAATACAGGGCCCTGTTACTTCAGTGCCACAGTTAGATGGAGGGGAGGAGCTGCGGTGCATATTTTAGGAGAGGCATGTGCTCTCCCGTTTACCTTCATCTTCACCATTCCCTCTTGCCTTACTGTCCCATTTGACAGAAGGATCCGCACTCTACAGAAACAGCCTTCATTTTACAGAAGGTGTCTCACTTTGCAAAAAAGAGTCCCTCCATTTTCCATCAGACTCTTCTATTTTGTCAAGGAGTCTTTTATTTACAGACAGGCCATCCATTTTACAAAAGGGCCTTTATAGAACTCTTCCTCACTTTACAGAACGTCCCTCCACTTTGAAGACAGTGCCTCCATTTTGTAGAAACTTCTTCCCTTTACAGAAAGCACCTTCTCTTTATCAAAGAGACCTCCATTTTAAAGAAAATCTCTCCATTTCGCAGGAGGGAACACTCTGGAAAGCTCCTTACGTGTCAGAACAGTCCTACCTTCCAAAAGCGCCTTCACACTATAGAAGGTGGCTTCATTTTTCTGCAGAGTCCTTATGTTCCAGAAGACTGGTCTGCTTCAGGAAAGGAACCCTCCAGCTACCCGCAGGGTGCCCCCTGCACTTTTCACACTTGACGGAGTTTTGTGTTTGAACTTTCAGAGAACATCTGCCAGGTCAAGCAAGGCCTGGGAGCAGACCGGCCACAAAGGTATAACGTCGCAGCTGGACTGGACCTCATGTTCAAAGGGCAGGTGGGAAAAGGTGGAGGAGCTAAGCTTTTATCCCTTCTTTTTTTTCCTCCAGCGGAGGGACTCCCCTGCCCCCCATGGAGCTGGTTTCCCAAAAGGCACTTTCTTATTTGCTGTTGTTCTTTCTTCTCCACACCCTCTGTTCCCTTTCCCCAACCCCACCCCACCCCCAGGAATTCCAGCAGTCCCTGGGGCCTACCTCTCAGCCTGGAGAGGCAGAGATCCGGGCTGCATTGGGGATCAGGGGGCCTGAGTGCTGGGACCTGCTTCATCCCACGCTAGCATCGCACCAGTTCTTCACAGTGAGGAGGAGCGCACACATTCTCCTTATTTTGAAAATGGAGAAATCGGGGTCCAGAGCTGTGAAGTGACTCCCCAGATCACTCAGGAAGTTAATGGCCTGGCTGAGGTCCAGTCTGAGGCCCTATTAGCTGTCTTGAGATTAAGCCAAGGCTACAGCTGGGAAAAGAGAGAGGGGGTGCTTCTGGCCAGGGAGGGGGAAAGCTGGGAGCTAGGATTCCCAGAAAAAGCTGAGGGAGAAGCAGGGGCTGTTGCCCTTGGGAATGGGCAACTGGAGGAGTCCTTGTCCTCAAACCCAGCTACAGGGTAGAACTGCCCTGCCAGTAAGCCCAGAAGCATGTGCTCAGGGCACCTACCAAGCAGGGACTTCCAGCAACCAGAAACAATTTTTGGAATGATTTCGCTATTTCAATAACAATAAGGTGTACCGGGAGAATCCAAAATTCCGTTGTATTTTAAACACTTCTTTCACAGTTTTGTATGGTTTATAGCTAGAATTGAATTTGAAAGGGGGGTGGGGGGTTGAGGCACCATTGTCTTTTCACCACCTGACTCTAGCAGGAACCCCGCCCTGATGTGAGGAGCTGTCAGTGCACAGTGGGACTGCCTTCTGTGTCTGTCTCTGGCTGGTTTGCGTGTGTTTCTCAGTGTCAATGGCTTTGTGTTGGGTTGTGGCCTGTGGGTTTACGTATCTGTGTAAGTGTATCTGTATGAGTAGTTTCATGTCTCTGTGGTTGTGCAGTTCTGTTGGCTTTCAAGTTTAACCCACATTGCGCTGCGCATGGGGGGACACTATGGCCTTTCCCTTCATTGTCTCATGGACTCCCCAAAATTAGGGAGCTGTGATTATTATCCTATTTTCCAGACAGGGAAAGTGATGCTCAGATAGCTGGAGAGGCTTGCCCAGGGTCACAGCCAATAAGTAGGGGTGTTGGGATTTCACTGCCATCTGTGTGACGCCTGAACCAGCAATTCCTAATGAAGGTGCTGCAACACCTTAACCCATGCAGTGCAGTCAGTGACTGTGATCTCACCATTCATCTTTGGAATAGCCAAGTACCACAGGTTTTTAAGTACTGGCTTTGTTTGTTTCCTTTTGTGTTTTAATTCTCACCCAAGGATGTGTTTATTGATTTTAGAGAGAGAAGGAGGGAGCAAGGGAGAAACACTGATGTGAGAGAGAAACATTGATCAGTTTCCTCCATATGTGCCCCAACTGGGGATTGAACCTGAAACCTTTTGGTGTACAAGACGATGCTCCAACCAACTGAACTACCCAGCCAGGGCTATTAACTTTGTTTTTTAATAAGTAAGACCAAAGTCAAAGTTATCCCTGAAAAAGATGTCACCCTCACGAAAATCCAGAACCACACAGTGCAGGGTAACAAAGTAGAGCCCACAGACTGCCTGAGGCTTAGGTGGACAAACGTCCAGGCAGCCCTGGCTCCCGGGTGCCACCTTGAAAACCTGGCTCTGAGGTGGTGAAAGACAGATACCATATGATCTCACCTATAAGTGGAACCTAATCAACAAAACAGACAAGCAAGCAAAATATTACCAGCAACATTGAAACAAAAAACAAATTGACAGTGACCGATGGGAGGAGGGACAGGATAATGGGGGGAAAGAAGGGGAAGGGGCATCAAGGAACATGCAGAAAGGACCCATCGACAAAGCCAAACAGGGGAAGGATAGAGGGTGGGAGGTGGGGCTGTGTGGGGCTGGGGAAAGTGGTGGTGGGAAAATGTTGACCAAAAAAACCAACAAAACAAATGAAAACAAATAGACGAGGGGGCGTTAAGAATAGTATAGGAAATTGAGAAGCCAAAGAACTGATATGTATAACCCATAGATACGAACTAAGTGGGGGTATGATGACATGGGGTGCAGGGCAGAGGGAATAAAGAGGGAAAAAAAATGGACAACTATAATAGCATAATCAATAAAAAATACCAAAAAGAAAAAAAAAAAGAAAAGAAAACCTGGCTCTGCTTCATTCAGTCGAAGCCTTCATTGACTAGGGTTGCTGGAATTCACCCAAAAAAGTAGTGTTAGATTTGAATTTCAGATACAATTTTTAGTATAGCATACTAAGTTTTTAGTGTAAGTATGCATGAGACATGCATACACTAAGAAATTATTCATTGTTTCTCTGAAATTCAAATTTAACTAGGCAGCCTGTATTTTATCTGGCCAACCTATGGCTGGCCTCTCCCTCCCCCGAGCTCCCCCAGGCCCCGACATGCTGACTCCCTTGCACTTACTGAGCCACACTGAGCTTCTCCTGAATGAGAGCCTCGTGTCTTTGAGATTAGGAGCTCACCGAAGGTCGGGTCGGGATTGCCCTCCGGCCTGCTGAGGGCCTGTCAGGGCGCAGACACACACCTCCACCCCACAGTAGTGCTGGGGGCACTGCTCAGGGTGTGGTTCTGGTGGAAGACGAGAGATGCCCTAGTGGCAGTGCTGGTTATGTGAGAGTACATTGATTGCCATTTAATCATTTTTTTTTTATTTTTCAATTACAGTTGACATACATTATTATATTAGTTTCAGTGATTAGGCATTACATAACGTACTAAGTGATCATCCCAATAAATCTCATACCCATCGGACACCACACATAGTATTAGAATATTATTGACTACATTTTCTCTGCTGTGCTTTACATTCCCACGAGTATTTTGTACTGTACTTCTTAATCCCTTCACCTTTTTTTTACTTTATTTATATTGTTTATTAAAGATTTTATTTATTTATTTTTAGAGAGAGGGGAAGGGAGGGAAAGAGGAAGAGAAACATCAATGTGTGATTGCCTCTCGCATGCCCCCTCTGGGCACCTAGGCCGCAATCCAGGTGCGTGCCCTGATTGGGACTCAAACTGGCGACCCTTTGGTTCACAGGCCGATGCTCAATCCACTGAGCCACTCCAGCCAGGGCTACTTATTTTTATTTTTAGAGAGAAGAGAAGGAAGGAAGAAGGAGAGGGAGAGAAACATCAATTGATTGCATCCCACACTCCCCCACCTGGAGGCCTAGCCCATAACCCAGGCATGTTCCCTGCCTGGGATTCAAACCAGCGACCTTTCAGTTTATAGGCCAGCACTTGATCCACTGAGCCACACCAGTCAGGGCTGTTGACTTCGTTTATATTTTTTACCTTTCTTTCTTCTGTCAGGGTGCAGACCTACACCTGCACCCCACAGCAGTGTTGGGGACAGTGCCCAAGGGTGTGCTTCCCATGGATCATGGGAGATGCCCTGATGGTAGCGGTGGTTGTGTGTGTACATTGTGCCAAGCATGTTGCACATGGACGTGTGAACAGCTCTGAGGTTCTCACTAGGTCTTCTGAGACTGCGCAGTTGGTGTATATCTGGGTACATTTTCACAAAGTGTTATAAGATTTGGTGGTGTGACTTTATGGGGGTGGGGTGGCATGGGGGGCCCTTTGTGGCCTCTACTGCAGAGGGCACTGGGGACTCCGGTGACCCCAGTGGTTGGGGGGGGCCACTCCTGGTGGAGGACATTGTCAGGCGTGTAGATGTGGGTGTGCTTGCGTGTGTGAGAGTCGAGACTGTTGTGGATTATCAACCGTAAAAAATGGGCTGGAGAAAACCAATGCAGGCCCCAGCGGGGTGGGAAGGAGATGGGGCGGTGGGAAGGGCCGTGGCATCTAGGAAGGGGAGGACCTTCCCCGGGAGCCCCCGTGGAGCAGGGATGGGATGTTTATATTCTCTAGCACAGAGCCTACCAGGCTTAGAACAGAGCTCAGAAATATTTGGGAGATTAAATGAACCCAAAGGAAGCCAGAAAGTCCAGCAGGTCAAGAGGGGCCGCCGAGGCCTAGCTGAGAAGTTCTGTTTTCCCCACGGGAGTCACAGAAGGTTATTGTGCAGGTAAGTGGCCTGACCTGAGCTGAAGGTTCATGCAGCCATCTGGAGGGAGCAAGACCTGGGGCCAAGTGCTCCACTGAGGGAAAACAGCAGACAGGGAGGGGAAGCACTTAAATAGGAGAGGGAAGGATCTTGAACCTTCTTTACCTCAGCGGAGCCCCTCCTCGTCCTTGGCCAGGCCCAGGCTCCTGACCTGGAACCCTGTTGTTCATCTCCCCGTGGGCAGGCTTGGGGCCGTGCTCTTCCTTAGCCGCACTGCAGCTCAGCACTTTCTCAAGCACCGAGGCCCACCCCTGCTCCTCCTGGTTCCCCTTCTTTCCAGACTCACCTTGGAGAACGTGGTTAAGAAAGGAGTCCAGTCCGGGACCAATCTGCTGAGAGTCTGCCATTGACTTACTGTGAGATCTCAGGCCATACATTGACCCTCTCTTTGTCTTCATCCCCTCCTTGGAAACTGAGCTGAAAATCTCTGCCCCTCTCACACAGGGACCCAAGATGTCCCAGAATATATGAATTTCATTCAGCTTCCCATTCTGCAGGGCTGCCTGCGGAGAGGCAGACAGAAAGATGAGGCAGGTCCATCTGTGGGGCTCGCAGGTGAGATGGGTGCGGAGGGAACAGGCTGGGCCCCAGCAGGGCCATGGAGGGTGGTATGGTCACCCTATCTCCAGGACAAGCTGTGAAGCGGAGGGAGAGAAGCCCTAGCCAGGGACCCCACTGCCCTGTACCCACTGGGTGGAGAGGATTCGTCCAGGGAGGTCTGCCTGCTTTGAGGTGTGGAGACAGGGCAAGGTCAGCTCCCCCAGGCCCGAGGAGACAGACGAGGAGCACCTGGGACCCCAGCACCTGTGAGTATCTCAGAGCAAGGTCTATGCATGAAGGAGTGTCTGGCTTTACTCCCTGGATCACTGGCCCTGTCAGCTACTCTGTGTCTCTCATTTCTCTGGCCGGGTGTCTCTCCATGTTTCTGCATGTGCCGCCCTCCAGGTGATTCATCCTCCTCAACCCCACACCCGGGGGGAGGGCAGGGCAGGATCAGGCCAGGATGTGCTGAGCAGGACAGGGTGAGCAGCCCAGCTGAGCTGAGAGGAATACCTCCACCCTCCCAGCCAGGGCCCTGCCTGCTCAGGTGGGAAAGGAAGTGAGGAAACTGCACCCAAAGCAAGGTACAGGGTGGGGAAAGAGGGCTCGATCTGGGGCCTGGGGCACCATGTTCCTTCAGGGATGGGAGGGAACCATAGCCGAGACCCCTGGGGCCTATCTGGCTAGACTGTGGCCATTGTGGTGTCAGGGACTCAGGGAAGCTGCTGGAGCCGTGGGGGTTGGGTTACTCCTTCCCTCCAGGACTGGGAGACCTAAATTTCCCTGCAGCTCTTTTTTGGCCTATATGACCCTGTGTGGTGTTTGTGTCTGTGTTTACCTGTGTTTTTGTAACAGAGGCCATGTGAGTGATTAGACCAGGAGGTAAGAGTGTGTGTGTGTGTGTGTGTGTGTGTGTGTGTGTGTGTGTGTGTGTCTGTCTGTCTGTCTGTCTGAGCCCCTAAGAGCCAGGGACATCATGGACATGCTTGCTTTGTGTGTATGACAGAGTAAGTTATGCCATGTGTCCATGACTGTGTCTTTGTGTTTCTGGGTACATCGGTAGTGTGTGACTTTGTGCTGAGGTTGTATCTGACATGGGATAATGAGCCTGTGCGGCTTTAGTGACTGTGCGAACCGTTTGCAGGTATATGAACCTACAACACCATATTCTGGTATGATACTCTGGCCCTGCCATTGTGAAAAACAGTATAAATGACACCGCATATCTTTGTGATTTAGTGGAACCATGTTTGAGGAGTACACAAGTGGGTATATGATGATAAATGGGTGACTGTTGTGTGCAAATGTTTGTGAAATGGTAGACTTGCGTTGTGTGACTGTGTCTTTGTGACTGTAGGTGAACATGGTTACCAGTATATGTAATACCAGGGGGCTGTGTGATAATATGTGAGGCTGTGACTGTGGGTCTTTCTGACTATATGACCAGGTTTTTAGGAGCGTGATGGCATGTGATTGGATATTTGAATTTACGCGGCTCTGCAGTTGTGTGAAACACTAAATAACACATGTCTCTGCGACTGAGTAGGCCCATTTGTTATTGCCCATGTATGAGAGTGTATGTCGCAGGGTAACTAACATGCCCTCTGTGGCTGTGAGAGGCCATGTGGCTGTGGCACAGCGAAACCGACACCATGTGCAGGTGGGAGCTCTTGACCGCCGCTCACTCTCTTGTCCTCAAACTTGTTTGCCTGCGTGATGGCCTTTCGTGGCTCCCTTTTGCTAGCAGGTTGGTCACCCTGATCCTCAGCCTGCCATCCAGGCCTTGCTCCCTCTGTTCTGGCCTCCATTGACTTCTCGATCATCTGAGACCCCCTCGCAGCTCTCTGCCCAGCCCAGCCCACCTGAGCCTCACACTTCTTCGCTGAGGGCACGTCATCCCTGGCAGGGTAGGGGGTGTCCCTTGCTGCAGCCAGACCAAATCTTCTCTCCCAAGTATGATCATCCTCTCCCCCTGAACTAAAGACAGAGGTGGGTTCAGGGAGCCCACAGTGAGGCAAGAGGGACAGTGCAAAAAGGCCTCCCATTGTCTGAATTTGCTGCTGTCTTAAAGCTGTTCGTGTGCCCTGAACTCTGGGTCTGTGTGTGCGAGTGTAGAGGAGAGTGGTTCAGATCAGTGAGAACGTGGCATTTTAAGAAGCAAAACTTTTGCTCATGAAATACAATTTTAACACTTGCCAGACAGTTATATAAAATTGTAGACAAGGAAGTCCACGTGTCCTCAAGACCTTAAGAAAATGGGTAAAGAGTGGTTTTGGCTCAGCATGCCCACTTTATCTGCATAAACAAGGCCTGCAAACACATTAGCAAACTATAGGACACCCACTCCCACCCGCTACCTGGTTAAACTCCCAAGTAAATAATGCCTAGTGACATACAAGGAATCAATGTATTGATCACAAAGAACTCTTGTCTCGTTGTCCAAGGTCTTGTGTATTGATGAAAACTGCCAGCCACAGCCCTGGGCTTGACTCCTCATCCAAGGGCTGGAATAGGGGCTTCCCAGAAAGGAAGGCCCTGTGGCCGGAAAAGGGGCTCAGGGAAAGCCGAGGTGCCCCAGGTACTTGTTAAGATGTGCTACTCTCCAGTCCCCTTCGCAGTAACATCCTCTGCTTCACACCAAGTTTCTCCCCTTCTGCAGGGCTGCACCAGGGAAACCGGATCCTGGTTAAAAGTTTGTCCCTTGACCCTGGCCAGAGCATTGAGCCTCATCTAGAAGGTCCCCAGAGGCTTCGCTCGGACCCTGGCCCCCACACTGAAACCCCCAGCCAGCGTCCTTCACCACTGAAGCGGGCACCAGGCCCAAAGCCACAGGGTAAGTTGTTCCAGAGAGTGGCAGAGAAATGGCCCAGGGGAGGGGACAGAGGAAGGGAAAGTTTGGCCAGTGGCAGAGGAGAAGGCATGTTAGAAGAATAGGAAACACCATGGTCCGGGGGCAGAAGGCTGTGGCTCGGAGCTACTGTCCACACACGGGCGCTCACCGCAGGCCTCCTCTGTGCCATCCTGGGGCAAAGGTGCGGACTGGGAGTTTGCGGAGGAGCTTAAGGCTTGGCCGTGACAGCCTCATCCAAACCTAGCTCACTGGGGTCTCCGCTCTCTCTTCCCTGTCCATCTCTGCAGTCCCCCCGAAGCCTAGCTACCTGCAGATGCCCCGGATGCCCCCTCCACCTGAGCCCATCCCCCCTCCACCATCACGCCCACTGCCTGCAGACCCCCGAGTGGCCAAGGGCCTGGCTCCCAGGGCAGAGGCCAGCCCCAGTTCTGCAGCAGTATCCTCGCTGATTGAGAAATTTGAAAGGTGAGTCTGGTCCCTGGGGGACCCTATAGGTGCGAGGGTGGACCTGGGATAGGAAGGACAGTTGTAAGACAGGCCTCAGTCAAGCTCACACCCTGCCTCCATGTGTGTCCACCACCCATCTCAGAGAGCCTGTGATTGTCGCCTCGGATAGGCCAGCCCCTGGCCCCAGCCCAGGTCCCACAGAGCCAGCCATGTTGCCACAGCCACCCCTGCAGCCACCAGCGCCCCAGCTTCCCGAGAGTGAGGCCTCCCGCTGCCTGTTCCTGCTGGCTCCCGGGCCCCGGGACGGCGAGAAGGTGCCCAACCGGGACAGCGGCATTGACAGCATCAGCTCACCATCCAACAGCGAGGAGACCTGCTTCGTCAGTGAGGATGGGCCCCCCAGTCACAGCCTCTGCCCTGGGCCCCCTGCCCTGGCCAGTGTCTCTGTTGCTTTGGCTGACCCCCACCGGCCCAGCTCCCAGGAGGTTGATAGTGACCTGGAGGAGGAAGACGACGAGGAGGAGGATGAGAAGGACAGAGAAATCCCAGTGCCCTTGATGGAGAGACAGGAGTCTGTGGAGGTACTGACCCATGTTCACTGAGTGGCAGGACCATGTGGAGAAACCAGGAGCCTGGCTGGTCACTTGGTTCTTCTCCTAGCTCAATACTTCTCAAAACAGAGCATGTTTCCACTTTGGACCTTGGGCTTCCCTAGTCCCCTAGTACTAAACATGAGTAGTAAACCCCTGCGCCCCCCCATCACTGTGACTAACAAAATGACTATACACAGTTCCAAATGCCCACTTGGAAAATTGTTCTACCCTCATCGAAGAACCACTGGCTGGGTCTCAGTTTTTCCAACTTGAAGACGGGCATCCTGGTTGGGGATCTTTAAAGTCCTGTTCTAGCTGGAAAACCCCATGACTTAATAGCTATGTGATGTTGGGTAAGTCTCTGCTCCCCTACCACAAGCCTCAATTTCTTTATTTGTAAAATTGAAAGTCTCTCACATCCAGAGAGACTTCTCGACACTGGCCTCCAGAGGGGCGCAAGAGCTAGAGTCCCCCAGAGACCTGAGGCTCTTTCTGGGCCCTGGCAGCTTAGCACTGATTCCAAAGGCATCCTTAGGTTGTAGCCAGAAGTTAGGTCACAGCCAGAATGCCTGCTCCACCAGAACCCAGCTTAAATGTGGGAGCCGAGGCCAGGGACTCAGCAAAGATATGTCCAATGAATAGGAAAGTAGGCCAACAGGCAGTGACTTTTATACATTTTTAGACTTTTGTATTTTTCTTCCACTCCAGCTACTTAGCAAGCCTTTGCTGACAGACAGCTGAGTGGGTGAATAAATAACATTTCTAGACTGCTTAATCTGTAGTCTGCTATGTTTTATTTATATTAAATCATTTAATTGTCTCAATTACAAATGGACTTAGGCTCTATTATTATCTGAATATGTAGATAAAGAGACTTAAATACAGAGCACTTATACAATTTATGCAAGCTAATGAATGGGAGCGCTAGGATTTGAACCCAGGAAGTCTGACTTCCCCACCCACACGCCTAATCACTACGCTACGCTGAATGAATAGAGAGAGCAGATCGCTGGGTGAATGAGTGGCCTAGGGAAGGAGTGCATGGCATCTGAATTGAGGGGTGGCTTTTATGATACACTGGAGAGTCAGGGATGAAGCTATGGGATTTATAGGTCTAGAAGTGGGAGGTAGGGTTACCGCTGAGAGGCATTAGACTTAGAGTAGCATTTGAGCTGTTCTGAGAATTCTGGGGGCTTCATTGAGCATTAGGGTGCAAGGTAATGGATCAGCTGGTGCCTCTTCTCCTTTCCAGCTGACTGTGCAACAGAAGGTGTTCCACATTGCCAATGAGCTCCTGCAAACTGAGAAGGCCTATGTTTCCAGGCTCCATCTCCTGGATCAGGTGAATAGCCCCTCAGGGGTCTCGAGGCCCTAGTACCTGGTAGGTGGATGCCAAGAAAGAAGTGATAGGGCCTGAGCCCAGCCCTACCACTGGAGCCAGAATCTAGAGGTGGTAAGGCACCTCTCTGACCTTGACCCCTATCCTGTCCCTAAAGTCAACTTTGATTATGACCCCAAGCTTAATCTTTGTACTAACCCTCATTCCTAACCCCGGGAGGGTAGACGAGCCTTGACAGCAACTCTGACCCAGGTCCTGAATTTACCCCTGGCTATAAACCAGACCATGAACCTCACTTTAACCCTGACCCCAAATTCATTACAATCCCCAAGGGCAGGGATTTTTGTCTGCTTTCTTCACTGTCTGGCTCACAGTAGGCACTCAAAAATATTTGCTAAATGAACGGATCTAATTCCAACCTTCTCTCTGGCCCTGAATCTAATTCTGACCTTGACCCTGATTCTGACTTGTGTCTCCCGCCAGGTCCTGACCCTGACAACCTGAAATCCAACCCCACATGCAAACCTAACTCCATTCCCCCTCTCCTCAGTCTCAAGACCATGCTGATCCCAAAGGTCCACAGAGCTGCCCACGAATACTGCCCTCACCTGCAAGCTGCCCCTTCCCTAGCCAAGCCCCAGGCTCTGCTGCACTGAGTGAGCGCTCCTGTCCCACAGGTGTTCTGTGCCCGGCTGCTGGAAGAAGCTCGGAACCGCAGTTCCTTCCCGGCCGATGTTGTCCATGGCATCTTCTCTAACATCTGCTCCATCTATTGCTTCCACCAGCAGTTTCTGCTGCCTGAGCTAGAGAAGCGCATGGAAGAATGGTGAGGGGCCCCAGATCTAAGCTGCCTGCCCTCCTGTCCACTTGCCTGTTGAGCCCAGGCTAGATGTGTGCACGAGTTCATTCCTGCCTGCCCTCTCCTCCTACCACCTGTCACAAAAAGAATCAGTCCCAAGATCTGCCTTCTAGGCCCTCCCAGACTAATAGGAAGCACAGTCTAGGACTCAGAAAATTATAACAGAATAGCAAAGTCCTTAAGAGTATGAGGTTAAGAGCCAAATTGGCTGGGTTCAAATTCCAACTCTGCCATTTGTAGCTTTGTGACACTAAGCTTCTTAAATTACTGTGCTTCAGTTTCCTCTCTATAAAATAAGGGTAGTAATAATAGCCTACTTTGTAGGAATGTTTTAAGGATTAAATTAGCCAATACATGTAGAGACCTTAGAACAGTACCCATTATACAAGTGCTCAATGAATGTGAGCTGTTGTTATTTTTTTTTTATCAGTGCTCTGACAGCTCAGAACGGGAGGCCGTGGGAATCCAGACAAATGGACCAAACTTAAAAGACCCAGGGAGGAGGTGATGCCTGAGCTGAGGCCTCAGCTAGACGTGCAGGGGTCATAGGCAGTCTCCCAGCCTCCAGACTCTCCTCTTCAATCCATCCTGTAGAGTCTGCACCACCTGCCAAAATGGTCTTCCTGAAAAATAGTCAGACCATGTCACTTCCTGCTTAAAATCATCTCTACACCCCCCCACACCCATAGGATAAAGTACGTGCCCCTCACCAGACTGTGACAGAGAGGGCCGGCCTGAAGCCAATTCCTACATTTCCCCAATTGACCGTGACCTTTGAAGGCTGGCGCAGGCGTGGTTCTGTGTGTCCCCTAGCTGACGGAGAGTCCTGAGGAGTACAGCCAGGCCTGGTCACTTTGCCTCCCGTACCAAACTCAGAGAACTTCTAAGTGTGACTCATTTGTGTTCCCAGAATTACCTAACATAAGACGGGGTGTGGAATCAGTAACCAGTGTACGGCCCTGGCCAGATGGCTCAGTGGTTGGAGTGCCATTCCATATACCAAAAGGCTGTGGGTTCAGTCCCCGGTCAGAGCATATACCTAGGTTGCAGGTTCAATCCCCAGCCGGGGCATATATAGAGGGCAACCAATCGATGTTTCTCTCTCACATCAATATTTCTCTCTCTCTCTCTCTCTCTCTAAAATCAATAAACATACCCTTGAGTGAAGATTTTATAAATAAATAAATAAATAAATAAATAAATAAATAAATATTGGTGTTTGAAGTAGCTTTTGCAATTAGATCAGCACAGGTATTCCAGGAAGTGTCATTCTTGGTGCTTGAGCAAGGCAGAGTCAAGGAAGGTTGGGGCAGGCAATAGTTTCTGGTCAAGCAGAGCTTCTTGGCCTAATTGACCAATAATGTAAGCAGAATTTCGTAAGGAGTAGACTGGCAGAGAGGTAGATTTCCAGGACTAAGAGACCCCATAGGTCTCTGCCTCGGGCTGGAGACCTCTGGGGTGTGGGAGTGGGATTGGGGGACAAGGATCAACATAACTGTGTCAGCCCCTGCTTCCACCCCAGGGACCGCTACCCACGCATTGGAGACATCCTGCAAAAGTTGGCACCCTTCCTCAAGATGTATGGCGAGTATGTGAAAAACTTTGACCGGGCCGTGGAGCTGGTCAACACCTGGACAGAGCGCTCCACCCAGTTTAAAGTGATCATCCATGAGGTGCAGGTAAGTGGCAAAGATGGATGGGGTAGACTGGGGAGGAGAGGTCTGCAGGGACCCAGTGAGGGTTTCTGTGGCCAGACCTGAGCCCCTCTGCCTCTGCCTTTCACAGAAGGAGGAAGCCTGTGGCAACCTGACGTTGCAGCACCACATGCTGGAGCCTGTACAGCGCATCCCACGCTATGAGCTGCTTCTCAAGGACTATCTGTTAAAACTGCCCCACGGCTCACCGGACAGCAAGGACGCCCAAAGTGAGTGTGCACACCCGGGCCCAGCCCTCCACCAAGACTTATTTCAGAGGTCCAGCCTTCCATTGCACATAATTGAAATCCCACAATAGGATCTCCAGCTTGAAAGGCCCACATCGAGGCTCTAGAGTGAGACCCAAGGATGAACCTCCAGGTTGAGATCTCTGCCTGGTGACCCAGACAGAACATTCAAGAGTCCCCCAGTCTGAATTTTCCAGCTGGAATGCCAAGAGGTTGAGGGGCATGCCCAGAATGGTCCCATAAAGGGAGCCACCTGTTTTCTAGTCCAAGACCCCAAGACTGTCCCCTAGATTTGTTCTCAAATAAAGTTGCCCCAGCTCAAGGGGCTGAGCCACCAGGCTGAGAGCCCAGACTGACCCCTCAGGCCAAGCCCTCTCTTGAATCTCCACAGCTAAGCTCCCCAGAAAGAGATTTGTCTCATCGAGCCTCTGGGTATCCATCCTCCACATTTAGGGCTCCACTCCATAACTGACAGCCTCTGCCCAGAATGAACCTCCCGAAAGCAACTCCAAGTCTGATCAGAGCCCTACAGAATCACCTCTCCAGACCCGAGCACCCCAGACGGGACTCGATATTTTCTGGCTCCAAGATATAGATCTCTAGGCTGAGATACCACCTCCCCACGCTTAACCACTAGAAAACTGTTCAATCCTGATTCCTCCAGTATGAGACCCACCCCCAGCATGACACCCCAAAATGTGCTCCCCAGGGTCTCCCCAACTTTATCTCCCCCAGAATTTTATTTCAGTTTATTCCTTCATTGCCATAACAGGTAGGTACTGAGTACCTCTGTGTTCTGTGCATTGTCTTAGGCACTAGGGACATGAAGGTGAACAAGACAGACAAGGTCCTTGATTTCACATGCTATTATATGCTGTCAGTAAGGCTTCCGTCAACAGTAGGCTATTTGTAGTTAAGTTTTTGGAGAGTCAAAAGTTATATGTGGATTTTTGACTACATGGGGGTTGGTGCCCCTAACCTGGCATTGTTCAAGTGTCAGCTGTATAATATATCGTGAATCTAACCATTTATTACTACTTTCACTGCTTCCATGTCTTTGAGGTCCTTGAAGGAGTGTATAATCTAGTCAGGAAGATAGACAGTAAACAAAAGTACAGCAGGTCCTCGAATAATGTCGTTTCCTTCAATGCCATTTCATTAGAATATTGATGAAATGCCATAGGAACTTAACTCTTGCCTACATCAGTTAGCCTATGGTAAAACTGGTTTCACTATATAGCATTTCTGTACAGTTCTAAGAACCAATTGACGACCTTGACGACTTATAGTAATAAATACACAGGAAAATATTACATAGGTTCTTTGTGTAGTTCAGTGAATAAGACGGTGAGGTGACTGACTGGCGGGCCTACTCTAGATTGGGTGGTCTCTCTGAATAGAAGATATTTGTTTCAAACCTGAATAACAAGAAGAAGGGGGCCACGTGTCAATTGGGGAAGAGCACTGATTTGTGAGGAGCATATTCCACGCAGAAGCAACAGCAGGTGCACAGCTCCTAAGACAGAAGTGAGGGGAGGAGGTGGCAGCTTATCTCTGGACCAATAAGAGGGCCAGCGTGACCTCAGCATGACAAGTGAGGATAGAAAGGTAGAAGTAGGGTTAGAGAGAGGAGAAAGACTTTGAAGGCAGAGATCAGTAGATGGATTTTATTCTGAATGCAGAGGGTAGTCAGTGAGAAAGACGGTATTGATCGAGAGCAAGAGAGGGAGCCAAGACAACAGTTAGAGGCTTTTTTGCAATAATTTAAGTAAGAAAACTTGGCTCAGATTAGGATAGTTGCAGTGAAAGTAGAAATAAATGGTTAGATTCAAGAGATATTATACAGTTGACACTTGAACAATGCCAGATTAGGGGCACCAACCCCCATGTAGTCAAAAATCCACATATAACTTTTGACTCTCCAAAAACTTAACTACAAATAGCCGACTGTTGACCAGAAGCCTTACTGACAGCCTATGATAGTTGATTAACATATATTGTATGTGTTACGTACAGTATTTTTACAATAAAATAAACTACAGAAAAGAAAATGTCATTAAGAAAAACATAAGTATGAGAAAATACATTTATAGAGTTTATTGAATAAAATCCATGTATAAGTGTAGCCACACAGTTCAAACCCATGTTGTTCAGAGCCAGCTGTATTTGGAAGTAGCACTGAAAGAACTAGGGTGGAACGGGTGTGGGCTTGGGAGAAAGAGTCAAGAATGACTTGCAAATTTTTTGCCTGGTGGTAATAGTTCCTAAGATGCACTTTAAGAGTTTGATTTTGGACTTGTTCAAAGTGAGCTGCTGGTTAGACTCATGCCAAAGAGGATGTAGAATCCCAGGGAGAGAGATCTGGATGTCACTGGCACATAGACAGTATGCAAAGCCATAAGACTGGACACTGTCACCAAGGGAGTGAGTGTAAATGGAGAAGACATGGGGCCAAGGACAAAGCTGAGTGAGGTAAAATCAGCAAAGGAGACTTAGAAAGGAGCAGCCCTAAAGACAGGATGCAAACTAGGAAAGCGTGAGGTCCTGGAAGCCACAAGAGTCGGAAGCAGACTCTTCCACTTCCCAAACTGAGCCCTCTCCACCCCACCAGTGAGGGAGTTTCCTACCAAGCCTGGTATTCTAGAAAGAAATAGAAACCTAAAAAACTTGATAACTGAGCTCCTCAAACAAACATCTGCAGACTAAGCACCACATCCCTCTTCCCAAATGAGAGCCCCCGCTGAGGTGCCAAGATGAGCTACATAACCTGAATCTTGGTAAAAAGCCTTCCACCCTGATTCCCATGGACTGACACCCTGACAGGCCGAACCAGTCTGAGGTCCCAGTCATAGATCCCCCACACTAGTTTTCCCAAACCGAGATTCCCAGACTAAGGTTTCCAGCTAGAGCCCTCAGTCTGACGTCCCAGAGTGAGATTCCCCCAAAACAGCCTCCCAGCCTGATCTCCTTGGCCGCCACTCTGTAGACAGGTATTGGCCACACCGAGCACCCTGGATTAACCCCTCCGTTTGTTATCTCTCAGACTGACACTTCTAGCCTGAGCCCAAAAGACGGACAGTCAAGACCCATCCCGCAGACTCAGACCGCTGAGCCCTCAGAATGCATTTCTGCAGTTCCCCAGCGTACACCTCAGGGAGAACCCTGAAACTGAGCTGCCCAGACTGAGCTCCGTACAGAAACCCCACACTGTGTTTTCCCTAGCCCAAGTCCCCCAAATTAAGCTACCCATGCTAAGCTCCATCTGATCTTTTCAGTCTCAACTCCCAGACTGACTTCCCCCAGACAAAGTCCCCCATTTTCTACCTCCCAGAGTTAGATTTTTGGATTGAGACACCCAGGCTGAGTCTAGCAGATGGAGGTCTCCAGGTTGGGCCCCATACTGAGAGCCTAGGACACCTCACTGCCCCTGGGGTCCCCGCAAGAAGCCTCCCATCTCATTTCTCCACTCAGAGCCCATGAATTCTTCAGAATCACATGTCCATATTGAGGTTCCAGGACCGAGTTCTGCAATTTTACTTCCATACTGGATCCCTAGCGTGATGTTTCAGAACCGAAATGCTCTAAACGAGCTCCCTGGACTGGACCCCCAGAGTGAGCTGCCAGTGTAGCTCCCTAGACTAAGCCCCAGATTGAGTCCCTTTTCCCACCTGTGTGTCCCTGGGCACGTCTCTCGGTCTCTCAGCCTCAGTTTTCCGGTACAGTGGTGACGATAATAATATGTACCTCAAAGAGCTGTCTTGAGAATAAAGGAGATAATCCAGGTAAAGCTTTTGGCACAGTATCTGGCACATGGTAAAGGCTCAATAAATGTTAGCCGTTTTTATTACTGAATGCCCCGGCTGATACCCTTCACACTAAG
>PVJD01007219.1:0-87247 GCA_004026545.1 Mormoops blainvillei | reverse complement strand
AAGGATGTTATTTTCAACATTGATTTATAACACTGAAAATTATCTACAAATCCCAACACTAGATTAAATAGAAAAATAATAAATACATTATGATCATCTGTATGGTGGACTATGAAAGAATAAAAAAATATACTCCTTTGAATCTTTCAGTAACAAGCATTGCTTACCCTATCCATAAAAACACAACCAAAATAGAATACGCCTAAATATGTCAGAAAATTATAGAATCCTTTTTAAATTTTTTAAAAATTTTCAGTTACAGTTGACATACAATATTATATTAGTTTCAGGTGTACACCCCATAGACATTAATATAACTAAGTGATCATGTGAAAACTCTCATCCATCTGATAACATACATAGCTATTAGAATATTATTGATTATATTCCCTATGCTGTCTCAACATTCCCATGACTATTCTGTTACTACCAATTTGTATTTCTTAATCCCTTCACCTTTTTCACTCAACCCCCATCCATCTGGCAACTATCAAAATATTCTGTTATCTATGAATATGTTTCTGTTCTGCTTGTTTGTTTATTTTGTTTTTTGGATTCAATTATTGATAGGTGTGTATTCATTGCCATTTTATTGTTCATATTTTTATCTTTTTTCTTCTTAAAGAAGGCGCTTTAACATTTCATGTAATAATGATTTAATGTCGATGAACTCCTTTAGCTTTTTCTTGTCTGGGAAACACTAAATGATACCTTTGCTGGGTAAAGTAATCTTGGTTGTGGGTTATTGCTTATCATCACTTTGAATATTTCTTGCCAATCCCTTCTAGCCTGTAAAGTTTCTGTTGTGAAATCATCTGACAGTCTCATGGGAGCTCCCTTGTAGCTAATGAAATTCTTTTCTCTTTCTGCTTTTAAGATTCAATCTTTGTCTTTTAAGTCTTGATTTTTAATTAGGATATGTCTTGCTGTGGGCCTCCTTGGGTTAATCTTGTTTGGGACTCTCTATGCTTCCTGGACTTGTATGTCTTTTTTTTTTTTCACTAAGTTAGGGAAGTTTTCTGTCATTATTTTTTCAAGTAAGTTTTCAATTCCTTGCTCTCTTGCTTCTCTTTCTGGTACATCTATAATGTAAATGTTGCTATGCTTGATGTTGTCCCAGAGGCCCATTAAACTATCCTCATTTTTTTATTCTTTTTACTTTTTGCTGTTCTTATTGGATTTTTTTTGCTTCCTTATATTCCAAATTGCTGTTTTGATTTTTGGCTTCATCCATTCTACTGTTAATTCCCTGTAAATTATTCTTCATTTCAGTTAGTGTATCCTTTACTTCTGACTAGTTCTTTTTATGGTTTTCATGTCCTTTTTTATGTTGTTGAAGTTCTCTATAAGTTCATCTACAACTTCCCCTAAGTTCATTGAGCGTCTTTATAACCAGTGTTTTGACTTCTACAGCTGGTAGATTGCATTTTTCCATTTTGTTCAGCTCTTTCTGGAGTTCTGTTCTGCTCTTTCATCTGTGATGTGGAGGAAAGAACTCCTCATTTTGGCAGCCTCCCTGTTTGTTTCTATATATTAGGAAGAACTTCTAAGTCTCCTAGGTTTGGTAGAGTGGTCTGATATAGTAGGTGTTTTATAGGGTCCAGTGGCACAGCCTCCCCATTCACCCAAGCTGGGCACTCTAGGTGTGCCCCACTGTATGGGCTGTACACCCTCCTATTGTAGTGGAGCCTTGATTGCTTTTGGTATGTCAATGGGAAGGATTTGCCCCCAGGTGGGCCTGCTGCAAGGACTGGCTGCAACCATCATGGAGGATCAGCTGTGCAGGGGGCCCATTCCACAGAGCAGGGCTTACTTCAGTGGGGCTCTGGTGCCTGCTGAGTCCGCCCCTTGAGTGCGTTGCTTGTAGAGGTGGTTGGGCAGTGTGTGACATGGTCTGAAGCTCTCCACCAACTGCATTGGCTCTGGGGCCTCCCAGGAGGTTCAGGACAAGGTCAGTTGCCACCTGTGTTCTGCCCAAGGCCACCCAGCAAGAGCTATAAAGTGGTCAGCAGATGGCTGCCACTTGTGCTGGGCTTGGAGGTGGCTGGGTGAGGCCAAGCTGCAAACCAAGGCAGGCTGCCACTAGTGCCAGGCCCGGGGCATTTTAGCAAGAGAGTTGGGGCATCCCAAGGCCAGATGCTGCTCATCTGAGAGATTTTAGTAACGTCTGAAGCTGAACCAAGACAGAACATTTGTACGGAAAAGCCACTGGAATCAGCTCGGGTGGGCCCCCAACCTGGGTGGAACAGGGTCTCAGGGAATCAACAGAGTGTGGCATACAGTGTCAGCCAGGTTGATGGAGACTCAAATATGGCACCCACCTGCCAGCTCTTTGGTAGGAGGGCTCAGGAAAAGAACAAAGGCCTTTGCCAGCACTTCTGTCTAGGAGAAAACTTTCCCTTCAGCTCTTGCCCTGATGCCAGACAGTTGAGTTTCACCCCCTCTGTCCCTGTGTCCCTGGTGCCTTTCAAGCTGCTGTCCCAACACTAGAGCTCAGGGGGGCAAGACTGAGTAAGTTATGTATGGGTCCTTTAAGAGGAACGCCTGGGACTCCAGAAGAACTCTATCTCACTCAGCCACAATCTGTGCTAGTTTTTAGAGTCAGAAGTTGTGGGAACTTTTCTTCCTGGCACTCAAACCCTGGGCTGGGGGACCTGGTGTGGGGCTGAGGCCTCTAGCTCCTCGGGGGGTTCTCTACAGATGAGAGATCCCTCCTGATTTTTATCCACCAAATGCAGGTGTGGGATCAGCCCATTTTGCATCTCTGCCCCTCCTACCAGTTTCCATGTGGCTTCTTCTTTATATCATTAATTGTAGGACTTTTGTTTAGCTAGATTTCAGGCAGTTCTAAATGATGGCTGCTCTGCAATTTAGTTGTATTTTTGATGTGGTTGCAGGAGGATGCAAATGCTGCCTTTCCCTACACTGCCATCTTGACTGGGTCTCTAGAATCTTGAATAGATGCTATGCAGCCATGTAATAACTTTAATAAGAAAAGTAATAAAAAAGACTATATCTACTTAAGCTTAGATTAAGGAGGTAAGGATGAAGAAAGGAGAATAGAGATTTAAAAGTGGATCTCTGTGCCATGAAAGAGTAATCCTGGGTTAGAGATGCCATTTAAATACCCATATTCAAAAGAGTAAACAATTATAATAAAATATAAAAAGTGCCATTAAAAAATATGAAAAGGGCTTTGTAGCTACAAAGCAAGAAAGAATAATTACCTTGACTGTGAGCACAGCCTTCAAAGATTGAAGGCAAGGCTTTAACCAGAAGAGTCACTAACATAGACGTCTGCATTCCTCCTTGTGACTGAAAACAGCATGTTCTCATTTTTCAAAGCATAAAAGGTTGAGATGAGATAATTGTTTCCTTTTGGAGGTGTAACGAAAATAAATATGGCATTTTGAATTGTGTATCATGTCCATAAATAAGAAAGCATCTGACAGTTAAGGTTTATAAGCAAACAAATTTTCATTCAAATTACCAAAATAAATATAAAAGCATAAGTCAGCAAAAAGGAACAAGAAGTACATGCCCAGGTTTGACAAGAATCTGAAGTGCTATTGTTGAAATAGTTTTGGCGCACAATTTCATCTGTATCATTCGGCAAGTTCTACTGTAGTTATCTAATCAGACAGGTTTCTGGGGAGGGAAGCAGGAAGAAATTTCAGTGCTCCATTCTGTTCTTAGAATTCATTTGCCATAGATAGGGCCCTAGTTTTGAGTGCAGGTGGGAGGGTTGGAAGGAAAAGCCCTGTTAGCCCTAAAGGTACAAGCGAAGGATAACTTTTAACAAAGAACACTTTCAAGTCAGAGGAAACTGATTTAAATATCTTATTAAACCAAAAGTTCTCTGCGAGCTTAAAGAATCTGGGCTCACTCCTGGTGAGTAGAGATATCTGGGAGTTCTGATGTGGAGGGTAGAGCCCAGTGGCAAGGTTGGCGGAAAAGGGACTGGAGAGAATACACGTCTGGGTTAAAGCAGGACTTCAAGTGGTAGCGGTAGTAGAAGCAGTCATGACAGGGACCAGCTGTGGGCACAAGAAAGGAGCTCAGCCCATAGAGAGAAACAGGGCTGGCAAATTTCTCAGGCTCAAACCCATGTGATGTTGTTTAGGCTAAGGAATCTTAGGACCAGTCACTTCCTGGGAGTTTCCAATTTTATTCATAAGCACTATGTAATGAGGGTACTGCTGACCTCTGTTCCTGTTTAGAATCCTTCCTATGGTGCTTCTCACTTCTGATCCTGTTAGTTCTCTACTTTTCTTTATGCTTATGGGTATCCTGGGGCATTACAGGTAGCTAGCTGGGTGATGAATGGAGAGTGAGATAAGCATGCTTTTTAGGATTGTAGAAAAAGTAAATGTAGCCCTGCTGGTGTGGCTCGGTGGATTGAGTGCCAGACTGCAAATCAAAGGGTTGCAGGTTTGATTCCCAGTCAGGGCACATGCCTGGGTTGTAGGCCAGGTCCCCAGCAGGGGCTGCTTTGAAGGCAGCCACACACATTGATGTTTCTCTCCCTCTCCTTCTCCCTCCCTCCTCCTCTGTCTAAAAATAAATAAATAAAATCTTTTAAAAAATAAAGAAAAAGTAAATGTAGGCCAAAGAATGTGGGGTATGAGCAATAATAAGGAAGTTGAGGTTGGGAAGGTAGATGAGGCCATAGTTAAAAAGAGCCTGGTAAGTCAGCCTCAAGTTTAGACTTTAATTTTTCTGTAGGCAAAGGTAAGCTACTAGAAGTAGTTATGCAAACATAATATGTTTCAGCCAGGCATTTTAAAAGTATAACTATGGAGGGTATTTAAAAAACAACAACAAGCATTTGAGACAGGGAGTCCACTTAGGAGACGATAATGATGACTACAGAAAAAGTACCAATGTTGAACCAAGAAAAGGCAGCAGTAATGAGAGGGAGAAAGAACAGAAGAGAAAGTTTGGGAGAGAGAGAGCCTTAAATGTGAGAGAGAGGGACAGGGAGAAAGTGATAATGACTAATACTTTTAATCTAGGCAAATACGAAGCTAGTGATGCCATCCATACAAGATGAGGGAAGGATGTTGGGGGAGGTAGAAGGTAATAAATTCGATTTGAGGCATGTTGAGCAATATAACCATTACGGTAAACCAAAAAGAACTTACTTTTTTTAAGGCCATTTTTCACTCCCATCAAGACTAAAGGAAATCTTACCATTTTGAGACCTCCAAAACTAAATGGTGATTTCCTACATTACAAAAGATTTCTTTACTGTGTAGAAAGTAGTTCCACAGATTCTTTTAAATCATGACTTTGCCTGATGCATCAAAACTATGATTGACTTTTTTAATATTGATGTCTAGATAAAAATAAGAAAGGATTACTTTGTGATAGGATAATGCAAATGCAAACAAAAATTCTCTAAAGTGAGGAGACAAAGAGAGAAACAGAAGAAAAAGAGAAGGTAAAAGCAAGAGAGAATACAAAGAAAGTAACAAAGGGCAAAGAACATGAATCTAAGGGCAGGAACAGCCAGTACAGGAAGAGCAAGATGGTGAAGCATCTAAACTTTTTAAAAGGGTAGAGAATCAGACTTAAGGAGAGAAAAAAATACTGTGATGCAAAAGATCAAGCAGAACATCTCTTTCTCTAAGTCCAATGCTCAGTTTGCTCAATGTGCTCTTGAAGGGTACAGGAAAGGCCCTTCTTAAATGAGAAATTTTATAAAATAGTCTTGCATTATCTGAAGCCCAAAATTCTGCCTCTTATTAGTACTGTGACCTTAGGCAGATATTTTGACCTCAGTCTAATATCTGTATGTGTAAAATACAGAAAACACCTAAATGATTGATGTAAAAATTAAATAAGATAATGTAGTATGGTGCCAGGTACATAGAAAATATTCAACAGGTGGTGGTTGTTATTATAAACAAGAGAAAACTCATGCCGTGGCAGGTGTGGCTCAGTGGGTTGACCATCAGTGTGCGAACTAAAAGGTGACCAGTTTGATTCCTGGTCAGGGCACATTCTTGGGTTATGGGCCAAGTCCTGGTTGAGGGCATGCCAGGAGCAACCAATCAATGTTTCTCTTGCACACTGATGTTTCTCTCCCTCCCTTCCCTTCTCTCTAAAAAATAAATAAAATCTTTAAAAAATAAAATAAGAAAAAACTCATAAATGGGATCCAGATAATTTAATATTCCACATTAGATATTAATTCATTGACCTTTCCAGCTGTCTTTTATTAAATGAAAGTCCACCCTGAGAATGGTATTCCATTCACTAACACTATAGTGTGCATTACTACAGGAGGGATTTAGGGGAGCATGGTTACAAAATAGCATATAAAATACAAAAAAAAAAAAAACAGAAAAGGAGAAAACACCATTTCAGAATTTGGCATGGCGTTCCCCAACATCAAATGTGGGAGAGTTGATATGTTCCTGGTTTTCTCTTAATAAAGTCATTGTGTATAAGAGGCCCAAGATTCAAACTGAGTGATAAAATGAGGAAAAACAGAGTAAAAAGATAAGGTTAGAAATTTAGCAAGAAGCACCAAAGAAAAAGTAGAAGATGTAGGTTTGAAATGAAAATGTGACATGGCTTTCAGTGTGCTCATGGAATTCTGTAAATTATTTTTGATAATGCTAACACATTAATAATTTTTCCTCATATTTCACCATAGTGAAAATGGATATTGTATTTCTTTTTAAAAATGCAATCATTTTAAGAGAAGGTAATTTTAAAGATGAAATAATATTATTATAAAAATAAAATGCTATCATGTTTATCACACAAGGCATGCCCATTTCTCATTTTAAAGGTGACTCATGAATTTGTGGAATAAAGAAATCAAGACAATGATCATGTACTATTGTTACAGTGTCATAGATTTCTTTACAAATAAATACATCTCAAGTATAACTTTAAATTATATTTTCTCATATACATACTCTGCTGTACACTAATTGCACTGATGGCCCCAATTCTTCCTCTCTCATTGTGGGTGTTGCACTCCATCCCTTGGCTCAGTCATGTGACTTGCTTTGGACAGTGGACTATTAGCACATATGATACACAGCACAAGCTTGGAAAACCAGTGGGCATTTCCCCTTGCTCGTCCCAGCATCTCCATGCTTGCGCCTCTGGTTTCATAACCTGAGAACATATCTGGACTCCTCTTTCAGAGGATGAGAGTTGTAGGACAGACCTGTACCTTCCTTCATCCTATCTGAAGCGTCCCCCATCCCAGCCCTGCAATTATTTCACAGTTGACTGCACGTACATGAGTCTAGACAAGATAAGCAGATCCTGCCAGAAAATCTACAGAGTTGTAATATAGTGTTAATAAGTGCATGTTGCTTCAAGTCACTAGTTTTGATGTTCTATTTTTGCATAGTATTATCGTGCCAATACCTCAATGATACACACACACACACACACACACACACACACACTTTAGTTTCCTCAATAGAACAGCAATATCACACTTGTAAACTTTTACCTTAGCACTACACAAAGTAGTTTGTGAGTATGCAAAACACAGAGTTTATTCTTGTATTATTACTTTATTAGTTATATTATTTCCCATACAAACAACTGTAAAACTACTTTTGCCTCACCCTGTATACTCTGCCCATAGCTAATAGCTTTTTAAAACATTGATTGATAGCTGGATTATAGAGCAACTATGTTATTCAAATTTTTACTATATTCACTTTTCTAAAAGTCATTTTTTTTGTCCTAGGACTCTTTTCACTTTCAAATAGTATGAGTGAGGACTCCAAAAAGGTATTGTTAATGTAGATTATATCTACTGAAATCAGCTGAATAAGAAATTAAAACTGAGAAATGTTTAAAGTGCAAGAATAACAAGCACACATTCTGTTAGCCATCAGAGAGGTGATGGCATCGCAAGTCATATGGCCTCTGAGAAACTCTACCATATACTCCTGAGAGAATGAGAGTGGAAAGGCAGGTGTGTTAATATTTACAAAGGACTTAAAAACAGAACCTGACAAATAGTAAGTGACATATGATGTCAAATAAAAATATCATGACATCGCTATCTTGTACATACTTTCTGAATATCGCTACTGCATAGTTTTTTAAATTATCAGGTGTGAGATGATTTATGATAATATGCCTGCTGAGGAATATATTTAGTAGTTTTAAGTAGGAAGCATTACAGTATCTACATTTCTGCATAATGAAAATTTCTTTCCAACACTAATTTAATTAGAATGTTACTTTTCTCACCAAGAAACAAATCAGTTAAAAATCCCTGCATTTCAGGGGTAAAATACAAAGGAAGCTGAGCAAAAAACATATAGACACTGCTCAAAACCACAATATGACACAAATAAAGAACTAAGCTTTCAGTTGCAATAATTGATCGGCAGCCTGCATTTTGCAGATTATATGTAAGTATATGAAGCCTGCTGGTTGCCACTCAATATCCATTATTCTATCTTCCTTTAACTGTAACATTCTAGTTTAACTCGAAGTGGCAATGCTCTCTTTTTAAACTGACTGCTGCTTGCAATGAGACTGTCAGGGCCAGAAGCCCCAAAGTCATCTCAGGCCATAAGGTGACCGGAAGCATGCCAGCCAGAGCTAAGGGTGAAAACCATGACACAGAAGCTTGTACATCTGATGAAAATGAGAAGTTGCCAAGTAATGGTGAATTGCTTTGCTGCAGACCTCTTTCACACAAAGAGAAAGAATCTTCCCTCTTGCTTAAGCCACTATTTTGGGATTATTCTCTTAGTCACTTAGGTGCAGCCAACTTGAACTATATAACATATGTGTCAGCAAATGTTTTTAAATTGAACTCTAAAAATCATGAAAGTATAGACTGGTAATTTTAAAATAAAAAGAAAAACCAAATACTTACCTAAAAGTTTTCAATGATTTCCATTTAGATTAATTGGGAATTAATAGCAGAATGTCATTATATATCATTTGCAGTGAAGCATATATAACTATGTTTTATATTACCATAAGTTATATCTAGTTGTCATCTCATAGTTCATTTTTAATTAATCTAAATAAATTTTTGTTGTCTCTATAAAGGTCGAGTATTTATAGAAATAACATTTTTCCATGATTTTTACACTAAGATTTGAAGCAAATAAAATAGCCTGTTAACAATGGTCAGTTCTGAGTGAGTCACAGGACTGCTCGTGTGTGTGCATGCACACACGTACTTGCTACAGTTAACAAACTTCATTCAAAATTTAAACATTTAGGAACACCTCTAAATTTTCAGAAGCATAAAAATACTGAATGTTTAAACAGTTCCAATGATGCAATAATGAGGATCAAAGAGCTAGACTCAACTCTGGGAATGTTATTTTATTGAGAATGTTTCTTATCTCCGTGTTTTACATCTTTAATAACTGTTACATTGATTAAAATGTCTCAAAATACCTTTTATTCACTCATAGTAAATCTTCTCACTGACCAAGGCCTAAAAATTAAAAAATTCTACCATAGGAATAGAGGAAAACTAGACATTCCTAGGCTTGTGTGACTTTTTAAAAATATGATTTTATTAAACATTTCCTCAGCCACTAAGTATCCATGTAGTTTTTAGTTTTGTTTATCAATTTTATTATAGATTACACAGCTGTACTTTTATATGTCAACTCAACTGGGCAAAGGGGTGCCCAGATAACAGATGAACCATTATTTCCAAATGTATCTCTGAGGGTGTTTCGGGAAGAGACTAGCTTTTGAATCAGCAGACTGATTAAGAAGATTGCCCTCACCAGTGCTGCTGGGCATCTTCCAATCCACTGGGGGCCCAGATGGAACAAAAAGGCAAAGAAAGGGTGAATTTGTTCTTTGATTTGGCTAAGGCATCCATCTTCTCCTGACTTATGACATAGACTGCTTTAATTCTCAGGCCTTTGGACTCACACTGAATTATCCAGCTTTCTTGGCTCTCCAGCTTACAGATGGCAGATTGTAAAACTTCTCATCTTTCATAATCATGTAAGCCAATTTGTATAATAAATCTATTGGCTCTGTTTCTCTGGAGAACCTTGACTAGTTCAACAGCAATAAACACATTCATTGATTTATATTTCTCTTCCATTGTGTTATTTCTTTTTTCCTTTTTGTAGTTATCTGGTGATTTTATTCATTTATTTTTAAATATAGATTATTGATTATGCTATTACAGTTGTCCCATTTTTTGCTCCCCTTTATTCCCCTCCACCCTGTATCCCTTCCCACCAGCATCCCCTGCCCCTTAGTTCATGTCCATGGGTTGTACATTAGTTATGTTCTTTGTCTTCTCTATTTCCCATACTGTTCTTAACCTCCCACTGTCTATTTTGTAACTACCATTTATGCTTCTTATTCCCTGTACCTTTTCCCCCATTCTACTCTCCCCGTCCCCACTGATAACCCTCATGTGATCTCCATTTCTGTGATTCTGTTCCTGTTCTAGTTGTTTGTTCAGTTTGCTTTTGTTTTTAGGTACAGTTGCTGATAGTTGTGAGGTTGTTGTCATTTACTGTTCACAGTTTTCATCTTCTTCTTTTTCTTAGATAAGCCCCTTTAACATTTCATATAATAAGGGCTTAAGAGATGATGAACTCCTTTAACTTGACCTTATCTGGGAAGTACTTTATCTGCCCTTCCATTCTAAATGATAGCTTTGTTGGATAGAGTAATTTTGGATGTAGGTCCTTGCCTTTCATGACTTTGAATACTTCTTTCCAGCCCCTTCTTGCCTGGAAGGTTTCTTTTGAAAAATCAGCTGAGAGTCTTATGGGAATTCCTTTGTAGGTAACTATCTCCTTTTCTCTTGTTGCTTTGAAGATTCTCTCCTTATCTTTAACCTTGGGTAATGTAATGATGATGTGCCTTGGTGTGTGCTTCCTTGGGTTCAACTTCTTTGGGACTCTCTGAGCTTCCTGGATTTCCTGAAAGTCTATTTCCTTTGCCAGATTGGAGAAGTTCTCCTTTATTATTTCTTCAAATAAGTTTTCAATGTCTTGCTCTTCCTCTTTTCCTTCTGGCATCCCAATGATTTGGATGTTGGAACATTTAACATTATCCCAGAGGTTCCAAAGCCTCTCCTCATTTTTTTTGAATTCTTGTTTCATTGTGTTCTAGTTGAATGTTTATTTCTTCCTTCTGCTCCAAATCGTTGATTTGAGTCCTGGTTTTCTTCCCTTCACTATTGGTTCCCTGTGTATTTTTCTTTATTTCACTTTGCATAGCCTTCATTTTTTCCTCTATTTTGTGACCAAACTCAACCATTTCTGTGAGCATCCAGATTACCAGCGTTTTGAGCTGTGCATCTGATAAGTTGGCTATCTTGTCATTACTTAGTTCTATTTTTGGAGCTTTGATCTGTTCTTGCATTTGGGCCATATTTTTTTGTCTCTGGTGCTCCTGTTACACTGTAAGGGGCAGAGCCTCAGATATTTTCAGTGGGGGACAACCCATGTGCTGCCTTGTTATGCTGTATGTGGGGGAGGGGTCTGAGAGGGAACAATGATGCTTAGTTGGCTCTCAGTGGCTTTCAGCCACTTCCCCTGCTACCCAGAAGCAAACTGGGCCCTTTTGGTGGTGGTTCCTGGGTGGGTGGATTTGTGTACATTCTAGGACCCCGAGGGCTCCTCCAATGAACTCTCCTGCAAGGCTGGGAGTTTCTCCCACTGCCACGACCCCCACAGATTTTTATAGCCAGAGGTTTTGAGGCTTTCTTTTCCCACGCTGGAACCCTGAGTTACGAGGTTTGTATCAGTCCCCTCCACCCTGTAGTTTCTCCCAGTTTATCCGCATGCAAACGTGGGACTGCCAGCTGCTGCCTTGCTGCATCCCCTCTGCCCCGGCTTTCAGTCTCCGTCTCTGCCCCTCCTACCGGTCTGGATGAATGTTTCTTCTTTAACTCCTTGGTTGTTGGACTTACATACAGTTTGATTTTCTGGCAGTTCTGGTTGATTTTGTTTTTAAATTTGTTGTTGTCCTTCTTTTGGTGGTGCAAGGAGGCAAAGTGTATCTACCTACGCCTCCATCTTGGCCAGAAGAGTTATCTCCTCTGTGTTATTTCTAAAGACAGGTTGTGAAACTACCAGTTTAAAAAATGGAAAACAATAGTCAAAATAGGAAAAGATTCCCCCAATATTATTTTTATTCATATTTTCTGGTGAATTATCTCCCTAATATATGGAGGTAGAGAAAAACATTTGAGGAAAAAATATAGTTTAATGCTGAGGAATTAACTTCATTCTAATGAGTAGAAATTAACAGGTACAGAGGCATGAAGTTGCTATATATTTCTTTCTTAAATCTAAAACTTCTTCATCCTTTGATTTCTTTATTGAAAAAATGCAAGCAATAATGCAAACCAACTCTCTCTTGCCCCATCTGAAGGATACTTGATTAAAATACGTAGAGTGTTTGAGCTCTATTTATAAACCTTTACATTGAGCAGAAATAGTAACTGATTATCTGAGAACAGCCTTTACAGAAAGTGGTATAAAAAGAAATATATTGAGTAGGCTTTAAGTAAATTAAGTCCAAAAAGAAGTCCTCCAAAATTATTAAATCATGAAACTTCAAATCCCCCAGCATTTAAGATAATCCATGATTGTTCATCTGAAACATTGGTTCATAAAGTTTTCCTTTGAGGAGATAAGGTAAAAAGTATGTTCATATCATAATTGATGGTATTACTCAGCAAAGAGCAATGCCATGGCATATAAACAAAGAAAGATATAAAACGGTCTCAGAGAAACTGCATGATTTCAAGTGTTTGAGGGGGAAGTATATCATGATGTTACTATTTCCAATTAATTGAAGAAATCCTTATCATTTCTTTTCACCCAATCTCCATAAACTTTGATGACTGTTTACATATTAATATACATAGCTATAAAACTTATTGAAAATCAAGGGGGCTAGAGCAAGAGTCACAATGATGAATAATAATGACATAACCATGTGAAGTTGCTATTACTTACCTGTTTTAAAGATGAGTAGACTAAGGTTTGCAGGCATTAGGTAATCTGGTATTCATCACGCTTCAATTAATTTGAACCTCGATTTCTTGGAAACCAAATATTGCTCTCTCTATTATGCCACACATTGAGCATATGGTCTTCATTCTCAAAAAGCAACAGTGTCTCCTGTGGGAAAGAAAACACTATGTACAAAGACAAAGAAACCAATGTGCAAATCTAACAAAATACAGGCATAGATGGGGAGGGCCTGGAATAAAAAACTACTGTTGAAGAGAAGAGTCTAGAAAGGCTTAATAGTGGAAATAGCATCTGAGTAGCATTTTTGAAAGACATATTGTGAGAGGTAGAAAGCTCAGATATTCCAGGTCAACGTGACAGTATGAATAAACAGAGGTACTTAATAATAAATGACATTTACATAGCACTTTCCTTATGCTCATCACTGTCCAAAGTGCTTTACATATATTGATTATTCTCTTAGTTCTCACCACAACTCTATGAGAGAGATACTATAATTATGTCCAGTATAAAGAAGAAAATGAGGTAGAGAGAGGTTAAGCAACTTGCCTAAGGTCACACAACTAGGAAAAAGCAGAGCAAGAATTTGAACCTTGGGTGTCTAGCTCTGAAGTCTGGACACTTCACTTCTCCTATTAGCAAACACAAGATTTCCTTAGTATTGAAAAATAGTCAGAGATTGGTGAACTGTAGAATGAAAGGATGAAAACACTGAAAAGGTAGATGGGGGCTAGAATACGGAGGCCTTGAACATCATTCTGATGAGCTTAGTTTTCATTGTGAAGGCAGGGCATGAAGTTCTCTTAAAGAAGGATATGATATTCATATTTGTGCTTAAAAATTTCTCAGGTGGCTCTGTGAAAAAAGTAGCCTGCAAGTAGAGTAATACAGGCAGAAGTCTCAGAAAATTCATTGGAAAATTTCTCTGAAAATTCAATGAAAAATTGAGGACTTCAGTCAAATTCAGTTGGAAGAAAAACATGGTATAAAAAAAGAGGTATCACACCCAAGACTTCTCATTGAAGTCCCATCTCCCTTTGGAATATAGAAAAGTGCTCAATGGGAGAAAATAATCTTGTCAACATTCTCCACAGCATCTTACCTTCATAGCTTTGATTCAATTCTGTATCTACAGTCATTTCATTGGAATGAAAATCCCCACTGACTGGAACATTTAACATTATCCCAGAGGTTCCAAAGCCTCTCCTCATTTTTTTTGAATTCTTGTTTCATTGAGTTCTGGTTGAATGTTTATTTCTTCCTTCTGCTCCAAATCGTTGATTTGAGTCCTGGTTTTCTTCCCTTCACTATTGGTTCCCTGTGTATTTTTCTTTATTTCACTTTGCATAGCCTTCATTCAGAAAAAAAAGTAATCCCCACCGATAAAATCAGAAAAGGTTCTAATACTAACAATATAGTTGGTTTTTCACATGAGAAAGAGCATGGGTATAAGACCACATAACAATTGTTCTAAGGATTGAAAGACATAATACATGAAAAGTGCTTAGGCTAGGGCCTGGCACAAAACAGTCACTTAAAAATTAGTAACTGTCGTATTATCACTATTATTGTTAGACCTTCGCCCATGTCCTATTTCTTTAGCTCTAACTCTTCCCTAAGGAGTGCTGTGGTGCATGTCAGTCACTGCAGAAGGGTGTCATTCAAGGGACTATAAAATCAGTATGATGCTTTGTAGCACTTCCTATTCTTTACATGTTTTAGATATTTGGGCTGCTTCTTCTACCAGGCAGTAGAGTCCAGAATGGGCTAGATGCCCAGTAAATGCAGATTTCTCTCCCCAGTGAATGAGCAAAGGTGTGTCTTCTACTCACCAGCCTGGTAAACCAGTAGATAAAAGGAAAAAAAAAGAAACAAAAGAAGATCCTGAAAAAACAATTTTATTTCAAAAGGGATATATATATATATTTATATATATTTATATATATATATAAATATATATATATATATATATATACAGCTAAATAATGCAAACTGATTTTGTTCTTTGCGGAACAAAATCTGAACTAATATAAAATTTATATATTGTTCTCTGCCTCAAGTTTCTGGCACAGAGCTACTAAAACCCTTGTTAATTTCCTAAAAGGATAAGAGCACTGGGAACATCTTTTATTTCAACATTTGGTCTTTGGTCTTGTTTCTTAACACAGAGCGCCTAAATCCCTTAGTATTTCCTGGGTGATATGAGTGTCTTATATTCTAATGAGGCTACTCTTGGTGGGTTTCTGGATAGCCTTAGAGGAGGAGCTAATCACTAGAGATATGAGGCCATGATTACAAGCTTGAAACTTTCAGCTCCACTTCCTATCCTCCAGGAAAGAGAGAGGGACTGGAGATTGAGTTAATGATCAATCATGTCTATGTGACTAAGTACCCTTACAAAATCTCAAAAGTATGGGGTTGGGTGAGTATGTGGGTTGGTAAGCACATCCACATGCCAGGAGGGTGGTGCACCCTAACTCCACAGGGACAGAAGTTCCCACGCTCGGAACCCTCCCTGGCCATGCCCTCTGTACCTCTTCATCTGGTTGTTCATCTTTATCCTTCGTTATATCTATTACATTAAGCCAGTAAAATTTAAGTGTTTCTGTGAGTTCTGTGTACCATTCTTGTGAATTGTCAAACCTGAGATGGGGTCACAGGAACCCTGATTTATAGCCAGTCTGTCAGAAGAACAAGTGACAAACGGGACTTGCATGTGGCATCTGAAGTAAGGGGCAGTTCTGTGGGACTGAGCCCTTAACCTGTGGGGCCCATGCTAACTGTGTTTAGTGTCAGTATTAAAATTGAATTGCAGGACACCCACTTAGTGTCAGAAAATAGCATGGTGTGGAAAACAGACATATCTGGTGATAGAAGTGTTCTGTGTGAGTAATAGAAATGACACACAGGAGACATTTTCCTTTACAAAGTCCAAGTAAAGTTGTTTATTGTTCGTTTGTTTGTTTTTATGAGGCGTCATCAGAAAAGGGAATTGTGGCTATAAATGTGGTAGTCTAGGATTTGCACGCACAAATGCTAAAAACAAAACAGAACAAAGAACATGAGATATTCTTACTAAGCCTTTGTGAAAATCAGATATAATAAATTACCTTGAAATAGTTCTATGCCTGGGTCCTTACTAGGGTTTGCAGAAAAGTGTCACAAGATACAATATAGACAGCTATTGTAGAATGGGCTGAAAAAGCATCATTTCAATGACTACAGTTAGTTTTAACCAATACTGTATAGGCGAAAAATAATAGGAATATCTTATGCCATAGAATCTATATTTTTCCAGTTTTTCACAATATGAAAAGTCCATTCAAGAATTATATTTCATCTGAGAATTTAGCCAAGTTATCAAGGAGTGTACGCTGCCCAAATTCATTAGTAATGACAAATGTCTAGCCACAACTATCAAATTGATTATTAAGGAAAAATTCTAAACTTGATGGAAAAGTATAATCTTTTAAAAGTCCAGAAAAATTACTTCTTGCATTACATATTGAATCCCTTACAGCCAGCTTCTATTTGATTACATTTTCCCAATTATAATTTCCTTCATAACTGATTGAGGTGTTTATCTGAATCTCTCTTTCTTAAATTTTGTTATGATACATTAGTGACTACATAACCCTGCTTTAATATCTAATTAAGATAATTGTTTAAAATTTTAATATAATCTTACTCATAATTTGTGAGTTTAACATTACACACAATAAATAATGTCATAGGCAACAAGACAAGACAATAAAAAAATCAAGTTAACATTGTATAAAGATTGAGCTATTCAGTTATATATCCAAAGACTTTAGGTAATTTTAGCTTTGAAGGGCCACAGGTTTTGTTAGGCACTGGAAGAAAACTATGCCAATTAGACCATAAGATTAAGACATACCCTACATAAATTTGAAAGATATAAATAAATATCTTAAATTGTCACAGAGTTTCTATTTTCCCAGTTCAATCTTTTTCTTTAAAATTTACAAGTATTTAATGGGTTTTTAAATATCTTGAAAAATTGCATAGATATTGACATGAACTAATGCAAAAGCCTTAGCGACGAGCAAAATTTATAACCACCAAACTTTAAGACTAATAAATCAAAAAGCACTTACAAAGGCCTTCCTGCACCTACAAATGCTGGGTAGAAAGAAGTTTTAATACATAATGCCTATACTTAAGTCGGCTGCAATCCAGTTGCGGTGGCTAGTGATATACATTCTAAATTTAATATCAACATTTACCTAAAGACATAAAATATCTCAAGTCATGAAATAAAGAAATTAGCAGAGAAAGAGTAAACAGGAAGGGTTCAGGAGAAATATTGGGAAAATGAGGGATTTAGACAGCATCTTGAGAACAGATACTGGCTCTTTTTATCTCTGCAGCAGGTTGCTTAGCATGCAGCATCTGTTTAATAAATGTTTGTGAAACTAAATTCAGTTCCTAGCCATAGGGGAAGACATTTCATTTGAGCAAAGTACCATGCACAATGAAGGAAGGAATGTGGAAAAGAATTATGTGCAAAGAATACTAACTCAGGGAGACCGTTGGCATTTTGGAGAAATGAGAAGTAAGGTCAAGAACATCATCTTCTGATCACTTTTTCTTCTTCTGATGTTCTTGGCTACCCAAACCTAAGGTCTCTGATATTTTTTCCTAAGCATTTAGTGTACCTTGGTCTCTGAGCCAGTACTGACTAAGGCAAAACGTACATCAGCAATCCTAGCCCTTCCACTTGATGGGACTCAAAATTAAGTCATCCTCAAAACCAGACCTAACTTCCAGTGACTTTTCATGACCACTAGAATCCTACCTGCTGCTCTCCTTTCTCTACCAGTCAAATTCTGGACCCAGATTTTAGATGAAACCCAGCACCTGTTTCTTCACCTCCTTTGGGAGCATCTCTTGCTTCTTCTTATTTCTGATCAGCCATCTCTTCCACCATTTCTTCTGTAAGCTAAAACCTGATATTGTTCTCAAACTCCTGGCATAAACAAGTTCTCATCCCTCACCCTTCGGTCTCCGTTACTGACCACTGGATTCCCTGAAAAAAGGTCCTACCTGGTTGAACTTCTACCACTGGCTCCAGAGTTGTGACAGATGCTGGGCATCCACTGAGGCTGCCAGCGCAATCCCTGAGTGCCGGCTCTAGCTCCCACCTCTCTCCGGTCCTGCTGTGAGATTCTTAAAACAGGTTCCAAGTCTTTCTTTCTCAGATGTGCTACTACAAGCAAACATTTATGTTTTATACCTAGGCAGTGAGAATTAGTAGGAAAGGTAAGTTGGAACTGGGTTTCAGAAAGTCTTGAATGCCACATTAAAGGAATTTGGATATATGTCATAATCAAAGCAGATGTTTTTCATAATTTTGAGTGGAGAAATGGCACAGAGAACTAGGATTTTAGTATGATTAATATGGATTAATATGATTAAATATAATAAAAAAAAGAATATTATCTTCAATTGGTGTATACAGCCTAAGTAAGCAAGATGAGTCAACTTTGCTTCCTGTGACATATGCCACCACATGATGGACATCTTCTTCTGTACTTGATCAAAAGTGTTTAAATGATTAAAATTATCTGCGACAAGTTGCTAAATGGTTATGGATAAATTTCTAATAAACTATAATTATTTTTGGTTGAAGTTAAAAATAGCTATATATATGGAGAGGCCAGCTACTGATAAAGAAGTGAATAAAGAATTCTTTGGAAGAATTTGAGAATAAAGCTTTTCTGGAATATGTTCTAAAATAAAACAGAATATTTTTAAAAGAATAGATAAAATGGGCATTATAACCAGGAGGTTTGCCATGTTAAGCAACATAATTCTGCATCAAATCCTTAGAATATATGTGCTGTATCCTACCTCAAGTTGTCATACTATACTGTTCACTTAAATTTTTAAGTGGGTGGATTTTTATCACAGTAATAAAAACATTAAGTTGTCCATGCTTTCGGATGAACTGTGTAAATATTTTTCTCTGTCAACAGAAACAATAAAATTCATCAGAGAAAGTTTTTTTCTAATTATATTATGAAACACTGTTATCTCTACATTGATTTTAAACTAATAAACATTTTTAGTATATACATAATATAACACCAAAAATCTAAAACATAAAATCAGTTTTCTGTTTAAATAATTTAATAATCAAATGGCACATATTTTTAGGTTATTTTAATTGAATATCAGTGTTTATTCTTTTTAAAAAAATACTTTTAAATATAATCATAGAAACTTTCAATACTTTTAAAAGCAATGGAGGAGACAAAAGATGGCATAGGAAGAAGTGGAAGCTACACCAACCTCCAGGAAGGACCAATCTGGAATTATAACTAAATAAGTAAATTTGGAGATCATTCTGAATAACCAACTGAATACTAGCTGCAGAGAAGCCTTATGAACACAGACAGACAGAAGAAACCACTTCACCACAATGTGACTAGTAGAAAGTGCAGAAGAGGTGAGAGAGGGTTGGCTGGGCTCCCACAGACAGCAGCAGAAGTCCTGGAGAGATATTTCAGTGGTTGGGGTGGTTCCCACTGAGAAATGTGGGGTCTATCCAAGTTGGGTTCCTTGGCCATCAGCACCAGAGCTGGGAAAGGAACCCAGATAACATCCAGCTGTGAAAAGCTGTCTGCCAGGGAGACATGCCAGGAGATGCCTGCCAGGGAGACATGGCTGCCAGGGAGACATGGCTGCCAGGGAGACATGGCTGCCAGGGAGACATGGCTGGAGATGCAGAGAGACTCTTAACGGGCCAAAGTACGAAATTCCATTAGCAGCCACTTACCCTGGGCTCTGGCGGAGGGAGGGCAGAGTGGACTAGAGACGTGAGGAGAGGCTGGGGCTGGTGGCCCTGGGACAAGAACTGAAGGAATAGCCACCAGGATCCCTGTGTTGAGTTATTCCCCATACTATAGAAGCTATCCTTCTGGGGCAGAGAACTCCCCTCCAAGACATCAGCCTGAGGGGAAGTAATAGCCCCACCCATAGGAATTACTCTGCCTCACTCTGCAGAGCTTAAGCTGGGATGCTGAGTATAGCTTGAGGCTATATTATTGATTAAGTTTAACAACTTAGGCAGATCTAGGGAGCTCTGAAACTTTAGCTGACACTCACTGGGCCAGGTGCTGGTAAAAGCCAGCCTTGGTATGCAGGCTGGCTCTTTCTGCACACACTCGAGTCCAGCAGAGGAAGTCATAAGCTGTGGGTTGCAGAGAGCTCCAAACAGGTTGCCCAAGGTCAGTCACAAGCAGTGTCTGAAAAAGGCCTGCACCTGAGTCTCTGCAGATCTACCTAATACATAGACACAAATACAAAGAACCAGCCAAAATGGGAAGACAAAGAAACAGACCCCAAATGAAAGAACACGAGAACTCTCCAAAAGAACTAGATGGAATAAAGACAAAAAATGTATTAGACAAAATGTTTATAGTAATGATTATAAGGAATTTCAACAGCTTGAAAAAAGAAACAGAACCCATAAAAAAGGACAAATCAGAAATAAAGTGTGCACTATCTGAAATAAATAATACACTGGAAGGAATAAACAGTAGCTTAGATGAAGCAGAGCATCAAATCAGTGACTTGAAAGACAAGGTATGTAAAAAACACCCAAGCAAAGCAACCAAAAGAAAAAAGAATTTAGAAAAAATAAAGAGAGCTTAAGAAACCTTTGGGACAACATAAAGCATAACATCCACATCATAAGAATACTAGAAGAGAAGTGAGCAAGGGATCAAGAACCTATTTGAAGAAATAATGACCAAATACTTCCTTAACCTGGTGAAAGACACACAAGTCCAGGAAGCTCAGAGAGTCCCAAACAAGTTGGACACAAAGAGGCCTACACCCAGACACATCATAATTAAAATAGCAAGGTTTAAAGAAAGGAAAGAACCCTAAAAGATGCAAGAGAAAAGCAGGTAGTTACATATAAGAGAACACCAATTAAACTGCCATCTAACTTCTCAACAGAAACATTTCAGGCCAGAAATGAGTGATGTTAAATATTCAAGGTGATGAAAAGCAAGGACCTAGAACCAAGGCTACTTTACCCAGTTAGGCTAACATTTGTAGGAACTTCCAACACAAAAAATAGGCTAAAGGAGCATGTTAACGCTAAACTAGTACTGCAACAAATGTTGAAGCTCTTCCTTTAAAAGAGGGAAAAGAAAAAGAGGGGAAAAAAAGCAGAGGAAAATAATAGCCTAACAATAAAATGGCACTAAATATGTGTATATCAATAATCAGCTTAAATGGAAATGGTTTAAGTGATCCAACCAAAAGATGGAGGGTAGCTGAATGGATAAGAAAACAAGACCCACATATATGCTGCCTCTAAGAGACCCATCTCACATTGAAAGATACACACAGAATAACTAAAAGTAAAGGGATGGAAAAAGAAATTTCATGCCAATGAAAAGGAAAAAAAGCTGGGGTAGCTACTTATATCTGACAAAATAGTTTTTAAAACCAAGGCTATAATAAGAGACAAAGTATACTACATAATGACAAAAGGAACAACCCAGCAAGAGGATATAACCCTAGTAAACATTTATGAACCCACCATAGGAGCGCCTAAATATGTAAAGCAAATTGTGATGAACATAAAGGGAGAGATCAACAAAAACACAGTCATATTTAGGGAGTTTAACACCACTTTGACTTCAATGGATAGATCTTCCAAACAGAAAATCAACAAGGAGACAGCAGCCTTAAATGACACACTAGATGAAATGGATTTAATTGATATCTTCAGAGCATTTCACCCCACAAGCACAGAATACACATACTTTTCAAGTGCACATGGATCATTTTCTAGGATAGACCACATGTTAGGACAAAAAAACAAGTCTCAATAAATTTAAGAAGACTGATACCATATCAAGCATCTTCTCTGACCACAATGCTATGAAACTAGAAATCATTCACAATAAGAGCACTGAAAAACACACGAAGACATGGAAGTAAACAACCTGTTATTAACAATGAATGGGTCAACAGCGATGTGAACGTTGTGTTAATCATCAGCCTCTCCTCAATCAGGAGCAAAGGTGTTAACCAGGAGTTTTTGAGGTACAGAAAAACCTAATGCCAAACTGGATCCTCTTCTTTTGTCATTGTTTTTTATTATCTCCTGAATTCTTCTACACTCAGCTTATTTTGGTCTGTACTGTTCCAGTATATTCCAGCATCCATGCTGATGCTTCTATGGCTATGCTGCTATTTCTCTCACTTCTTGCTGTATAGGTGGAAAACCCATACAATGAAGAAAATTCCAACAGTACATACCTCCAATAAAATCACAATATCTCCTCTGCCTCTCCAACTTACTTCCCAACAAACACTGACTTATTTTTCATATTCTAGTAATAGCAAGTTATAGTTACCCAGATATTCTGTGCAATTTCACATATCCGTGCTTTTGTACAGCAATGGCTTGATAAACCCTTTCAATAATTATTCAGCTGATACACTCCTATTTATCCTTCAACTATAAACTTCATGATCTTTCTTAATGAGGACTGTTATCTTTATTTTAAACTCAGAAATCGTTGTCTGGTATTCACTATTATTCCTGCATAATTCTGATATTATCTTCATATAGATACAGATGTAGATATAGATATGTATCAAGGCACTCAGAGATTGATATAATGGCATATCGATAAATATACAATTTGCTATATAATGATATATATCAGACTCAGTACTCTTTCTAGAATTCATCTTTATAATTGTCATCTTTTAACATTCATATTTACAGCTATATATGCAGAGAATACTACAATGTTGTATAAGAAGGATTTTAGAATTAAAGATTATTCCTTAAAGTGATTTCTTAATGGTTACAACCATCAGTGAAATTTCTAAGTGTTAACAAATTACTTCCATGGAAGATGAAGTTGGATTTTGAGTTTATCATTCTCTATATTGGCAAATAGCAGATAAATTTTTTTATCTCACTGAACTCTCTGTTGATACGTTCTTTACCTTTGGCCTTGGATAGACTGCCTAGAATACAGTAGGTGCTAAATAACTGTTGACTCATTAACTAAATAGACCTAATATTTTTTGGAACTTTCATGTATTATCAGTTTGTCATGTTTATATAAGCTTGGACTTTGGAGTAAGATAGATTAGGATTCCATCCTAAGTTCTACAACTTACCAATCATATGTTCTTTAGCTAACTACTTTCATTTCCTCTCTTGACAAATAAGGATAATATGTTGAGGTTATTGAAGGTTACATTACATAAAATATTAACTGCATCGGACATGATGCCCAGTAGATTTGTGAATAAACAGATCCCCCAAAAGCTTTATGAGCTCTATGAGGGTGCTGCACAGAGGCATGGAAACTCAGGGTCAAAGAAGTTGAGCAAGTTGCAGAGAAAATAAGCGGCAGAGCTGGGGCCCAACCCCAGAGGAGTGTACCTGCCTTCTGAAGGAAACTTCCACTATTGCTGCAAGAAATATCAGTGGCATTTTCCTCTCCAGTATTTCTTTAAAGGGTATATGCTGGTGAACTCCAGTTCATTTGTCAGATTCTGTCTTCCCCCACATCTCTCGAAATTAAAGTTAGCATCATTCTTCAGCATTTCACACCTTGCCCAGCATGTTTATAATTGGATGGTCTGATAAATGATCCTGCATGAACCTGCACACTCACATCTTTGACCTTCCTCTGTAATTTCCTGTGCAGAATTCCTCTTAATTGTCTCATATACTGTTTGGCATGTCCTTTTCTCTCTCTTAAAAAAACATATTTATTTTTAGAAGGGAAAGGAGGGAGAAAGAGAGGGAGAGAAACATTGTGAGAGAGAAACATCGATCAGTTGCCTCTCCTACGCGCCCCGACCCGGGACCAAACCAGCAACCCAGGCATGTTCCCTGACCAGAAACAGAACTAGTGGCCTTTTCACTTTGCAGGACAATGTCCAACCGAGCCATACCGTGATGTGTCCTTTTTTAAAATCAGATATGCATCTAGATATCCTCAGTGTCTAAGCTACCACCCGACTATTAAGTAGCAATTTTAAAACATATTCTTTTATCATTTTCTCAGTGTCACTGTTGAAATGGGTGCCACATCTTTACCTAATTGTTTATTTCTTTTTAATACTTTTTAAACTTGATTGTGAGCTTTTTATTTGTTGGACCAATTTCCTCATCTTTTTATATATAGCATCTAACACAGTGCTTGGCATGAGTTGATGCTCATTAAATATCTAAGTCAACATCACCATAACAGTCTTTAATAGTTATAGTTTTATTATCCTTTATTAAAAACCCTATAGAGCAATACTTAGCTCTAGTTTTATGATCCTGTCAATTTTGTAATCTCTCACCTAGACATTTGTTTTCCCATCTCATTAGGGAAATATTAAGAATTTCCAAGCTGTTGTTACAGAAATAGCTTGGGGTTTATGTCACATTTCATTACCAGGTAAAGTAATAAGCACTGGTTCCCTGTATTTCCATAAAGTCTCGATCATTATAAAGTACACTGCTTTGTCAAGAATGCCTCTTTTCGAAGCCTTAGGCTTGAGAGGACAAGGTAAGAGTGGGTAGGTGGGCGGTGAGCAGGATGCATGCACTCAAGAAGAGAGACACGAATTTCCAGTTACAAGAGAAAGAATTTATGGGATTGTGACTATCGTTATTAACACTCTATTTTATAGTTGAAAGTTGCTAACAGAGTAGATCTTAAAAGTTTTCATCAAAAGAAAAACATTGTAACTATGTGAGATGATGGATATTTATGTGAGATGATGGATATTAAATAAACTGGTGGTAGTAATATTATAATATATACATATATCAAATCATTATGTTGTATACCTGTAACTAATGCAATGTTGTATGTCAATTATAACTCAGTAAAACTGGGAGAGGGGTGGAGAAGAGCAAAGCAAAGGCCTCACTGCAGTCTTTGGGAACTATGGTAATGGGCTGTGTATAGGCCAGTTCACAACTTTTTAAAAAATCTTTTCCGATGTTCTTGCAGTAATTTCAATGCTTTCATCAAGTCTTTATCTATCACTTCCTCTGACTGTTCAAAGAGTCACTTCCTTAATTGTATGGTGATATGTTACTAAGCATTTTATTTTAAAAAGAAAAAAAGAAAATATTTTAAGAATGAATGGAAACATTTTACAAAAGAAAAAGTACATACCACATATAATTAATTTATAAAGGGACTTTTCATCTTTTTATGCTAGGCTTTATTATATTCAACAAATATTACCTAGGAAAATGGTCCCTCTGAGCCCTGCAAAGGGAAATATAATAAATTAGCTATAAACCCTAAAGGCTAAACACATATAAAGCTGAATGTCCTAATTAAATAAAATTTAGAACAAAATTCATGACACATATTTTTTCTGGCAATTGAGAATTAATAACAAAAGACAGAAATTTTCTATATGAACATCAAAATCATCCAACTGTTAAATGACTCAATATACTTAAATGTCTCTCCTAATGGCCTTATACTGTACAGGTTAAAGATTTCTTTGTGTCTTTTGGATTGTGGCCTCCAAAAAGGCAGGGAACATTCTGTCTTGTTTACCACCATGCCTAGTATTTGGCACTCATGTGACTGAGGCAGGAAATAGCACAGGAAGAACTCTGAGACTGCCCCCCTGTTGCGGGCCAGCAACCAGCATCCTGGTTGCCAGGCAACACCTTTTAGCACTTAGGTAGGAAAGACAGTAAACCAAGGCTGGGAGAAGGAGGGAGACATGTCTCACCCACTAACTCAGCAGCCCTAGGCTTGGTCTGATAATATTGCCAAATGTTTGAACATCACAAGAAACACTATGTTAACATTAGAGGAGAGAAGTCCTTGAAATTCTATGTATCATTTCCACTGTCTGGGAAAGAAAGCTTTGAAACTGTGTTCACTCCAAGGTCTGGAAGAGGGAAAAGTGAGTCCACAGTGCCCAAAGAAAAAGCCCATGAAACAACACTGGTTAATTGCCTGCCTCCCATCCTGCATGTGTTTTATGACAAAATGAACAAATGGAGTCTGGAGTAAGATAAGGATGTAGGCTAACAGAACCCCACACTCACATACGTTTGGGTAGTCACATCACGTTCCCCCGGGAAAGCTAGCACCTCCTTTACCTGTCAATCAATATGTAATTTCTTCACGCCCATCCTGCCAACTATGTAAGTCCTCAGAACAATGGACCTGGGGCTCTTGCCAAACCTGCCAAAAGACTTGGTGATCTGTCTTCACTGCGCTGGCATGAAGAGCCAGGTTTCTCTCGTTCACGTGGCTACACTGATCAAGAGCAAACAGCTCTGTCCCTTCCATTTACCGCATTTTAATCCTTTAGCAGAAATTCAGTTTGATCAGATTACTTTGTTAATACGTGGTATTAATGGGAAAAAATGAGTACGAGTTGAGGTTTTTGCTTACTGCTTTAGACTATCTTGAGGGTAGGTGCTTCATACATATGGCAGTACCAGTTTCTGTGCCCTTCCGCTCATTTCCATTGTCCCATCCTGCCCCAGCCTAATGGAAAAATCATTGTATGGTTCCTGGTCCCTTCATCCCATCAGTCTCTGCGCTTCCTTTCTCCTGGAGGATAAAAGGTTTCAATGTATAAAAATGCATCAAAGCTATCCTATGAGACAGGTCAATATTAGTAAAAGAATAGTTGGTTTATTTTGAAAAATTTAAAGATTTGGGGTAGCTGTACATTCTTAGAGGTAAATGAGCTTTGTTTACAAGGGGGACAGAACTTAGGTGGGAAGAAGCAAAGCAAAGGAAAAAAGGTGCGGGACAACAGATGAGAGGGTTACTATGGCCTACAAGAAGTAAAACTGGCTCTAAGATGTGACCCTGAGGGGACACATAAAAATTATTTGCATTATTCTGGACTCTTCATATATTTCTAAGTAGCTGCATATAAGATTAGGTCCATTCTGGGACCACCATACATAATCAGCACAATTTCACCCTTGTAACTTTTGTCTACCACAGCTAATAAAAAGAGAAAAAGTCCTGATTAAAACTTAGGGTCTGTCTGATTTTTGAGTTTGCTTTATTTTCTCCGTATATCGACTGCAAATTTTATTTAGAAGATGGGAGAAAAGGCAGAAACATGAAAATATGGGTCAAAAGGGAGAGGGTAAAATAAGAGCTAATTTGAGCTTTTCTCAAATGAACAGATCTGGGTAGAGTTAGAAGTTAGAGGTGTTTGTGACGGGAGTGGGGAGATTGGTAGTGAACCAAAGATCAGACTGAAAACCCAGTACTCTAAAAGAGGGGGATAACACAGAGTTGAAAAGACCTTAAAGGCAAACTTTAAAAAAAACCAGACTTCCCCCCAAAGTTAGAGTTGTGCCTTTATTCCCCCTTCCATGTCCAATGGAAACGATCTCAAGTAACGACCCTAATGCAGCACAGCTGGCTCCAGCTCGTCTCAGCTCCCTCCCTTGACCCTGCCTGAGGACAGGTTTCCAGAAACACAGCTGTAACTTCCCCTTAATAGTAGTGGGGGCTTTAAACAGGTATGTTGAGGGAAACCCTGTAGGGTAGTGAATAAATCACCAATTAAACTGGTCTAGCATTATACAAATAACCCTTCCATGTGAGGCGTTGCTCACCAAAGCACATCATTGTAGACTTTCAGATTTTTCTGTTCCAGAAAGCAAGTTTTATCTGTCCTATTTCAATGGCGTTTAGTTAGTGTTGTCTAACTTAAGATGTTCATAGAGTCCTGACAATCGAAAAGCAATTTTTAAAAATCTACCCATCATGGTGAACATGATAAGGGAAACAAAGAGATGTGTATATAATCCAAAAAGTAGCTACTCCCTAAAAGAGATGGTCTCATTTTTGGTGTTGTTGCCCTTCTAGAAAAAGAAGTATAAGTTCAGAAGAGGAGAGATTCAGTATTAACCAACAGACTTTCAGAAACCCCACTGTAGAGATCAGGTCCTTCTTTCATTCTTTAATAGAAATTTCCAAAGTCTGAACTGTCTTCTTAACATCAGCCATTCATTTAAAAATATTTATTGAACACACGATGAATGATATCAACATTGTGAGCGACTGGCAAATAAAATAACCATATAACTAAGGTAAAGAGAGGTGGTGATGAATACGGGTCATTAAATAACTCACAATCACCATTAAAATAAAGCCTTGACTAAGAATAGTTTACGAATGGCTTTTGCACAGCAGGTTATGATATAGACAAATTTCCTCATGGGTGGTAGTCCACTAAGCAGGTATTAATTACAGATTTCCACTAATTACGAATTCCTTATTACTAATTGGCCAGATCAATGCCATATATATATACAAATGGCACCATTTTGTACTAATCTGATGGACCCATGTGACATTAGTAAAAATGCTCTACCTGAATCCATTTATTTAAGATGAGTACCTTCACAGAAAAAGGAAAAGAGGAGAAAAAATGTGTGTATCAACCTTATACTCCTGAAAGGCAAGGATACGAAAGAAGAAACAAACACGATTTTGATCACTTGAAGGAAAGAATTCTGTCTTCTCCATTATAGTTTCTCATTGTTTCTGGAATCTAATTAAGTATATTTTACAATGCATCTAATGTTTACTCTTGATTAAATATATATAAAAATGACTTTGGTAATATGAATCATAATTGTTGAATACTTAAGGAAGTTAAATCAGCAGAGTCTTTGTTAGATAATATCATTGCAATCCAATCAGATATTTGTTCTTTAAATTACCATGCGCCAATGGTTCTTGCAAAATGAAGCATTACCTGCTAGCTTGTACTATGTAATATTAAAAACCCTCATAAACATCTAAATAAAATCTGTCCTTGGGACTCACTAGTTCATTGTCAGTAGCTGAAATGTATGAGTGGATGAGATCCAGGAGCTTGTACAGAACAAGAAAAGACATGGTGAGGCAAAAATGGATCCTATTGAAATTTGAGTAAGTGGCATGATTTTAAACTAATCTGATAGCTCAGTTAACATAAGCAAAAATGTTTCTACTGTATCCATTTCTTTGGGAGAACTCCCTAAACTTTAAAATTCTCAAACCCAGAAGGTGAAGGGATTATCCAGAGAACATATATGCATGACCCATGGACACAGACAATGGTATGGAGATTGCCTGGGCCGGGAGGGGCTGGGTAGAGATGGGCAAAGGGGGAAAACGTAGGGACAGCTGAACAGCATAAACAATAATATATAATAAAAATAAAACCTGAGGTAAAGAATAAAATAAAATAAATAAAATAAAATTCTCAAATCTTCCTCTGCTTAAAACAAAAAAAAAAGTGTGGTCATTTTAACCACCAATAGCAAGATTTAAAGTAAAGCAATGAGTTAGATACAGAAAAAGCTATAAAAGAGTGTACAGTGTAGCTTAGGCATTTTGGATTAAAGAAAAATCCATTCCCTACTCATTTTTTCTCTTTAAATACAAAACTTATGGTTCTGCCATAAACTCTTCCCTTTTCCCAGGATCAATGCTTTCTGCTTTTCATCTGCTACTTGTCAATCCTTCAACAGACTAAATCCAATGACCAAAAGAGCCACAGGGAAAAAAAGAAATGTTTACCAATGTGTAATTTTCACAAAGAAATGCTAATTCTTCCTTATATATAAGGCAAGGGTCTCTTCTACTCAGTGGGAACAAACAGAAAGCAACTAAAAACTTCTGGGTTTTTTTTTTTGTTTGTTTCTTCTCTCTTTTTTTCTGGAAAGAACCATCTGCTCATTTGCAGAACACATTGGTTTACACCCTGACCAAACAAAAAATCACAGTCCTGAGCCCCCCAATAAAACAAAGTTCCACTTTTGATGCTTTCTTATACCATGTAATTTTTCTATAACATATACAGTATGCATACATAACTAAGATCTGCCATCTTATGTTGTACACACCTACATGAAATCTGTCCTGTGTATAAATGTAAAAAAACATAAGAGTGACTAGGAAATCAGGTGGTTAGTTCTATCCAGGGGAACAACAGAGGTACATGATTGGACTGAATGTCCTCTAAAAGCCATCTCCAGCTGTGCACTGCTGGTATTCAGTGCAGAAAACAACACTGTACCAAGTACTGGACACAGAGTGTCTGACCCTAGTATAAGCAAAGCCTTCCAAGGTAAGAAGTCCCTTAGCCCAGCTATAATGACTGATTCACAAACTGCTTACATTCCTTTAGGGTTTGTCTTCTAGTTTCCAGTAAGAGGTGGTTTACTAGAAGAGATTTTCGAGGAACGGAGCATTAATAATAGCTCCACAAACACAAGTAAGGTAACAAACCTATCCCCATAAAATAGCCAGTTTAAACATTCCAGCAATTATGGAAATGTCAAAAGATGGAAATTCTCATAATTTTTAAAGACACTATATCTTTCTTTAATTTAATCTTTATTGTATTGGGGGGGTTATTTTTTTATTTTATCTTTATTGTGTTTTTCCATGACCATTTAGTCCCCTTATACCTCCTTCCCCCCAGTAATCACCACACTGTTTTCCATGTCCATGAGTCCTTTTCTTTTTTGCCCAAACTCTCCACTCCCTAACCTTCCTCTGCACCCCCACCCCACAGCTGTAATCTGCTCTCCATCTATGAGTCTGTCTCTGTTTTGCTTATTAGTTCAGTCTGTTCACTAGATCCCACATATGAGTGAAATCATGGTATTTGTCTTTCTCTGACTGGCTTATTTCACATAACATAATATTCTCCAGGTCCATCCATACTGTTGCGAAGCAAATTGGGCTACGTCAAACTAAAAAGTTTTCGTACAGCAAAGGGAATCCTCAACAAAATAAAGACAACCCATAGAATGGGAGAACATATTCACTGATACATCCAACAAGGGGTTAATATCCAAAATTTATAAAGTACTTACAAAACTTAACACCAAAAAAACAAACAACCCAATTAAAAAATGGGCAAAGGAGTTGAGAATAGACACTTCTTCTAAAGAGGACATACAGATGACCAGTAGACATATGAAAAGATGCTTAATGTCACTAATCGTCAGAGAAATGCAAATTAAAACCACAATGAGATATCATCTCACACCTGTCAGAATGGTCATCATCAATAAATCAACAAACAACAAGTACTGGAGAGGATATGGAGAAAAGGGAACCCTTTTGCACTATTGGTGGGAATGCAGACTGGTGCTTCAACTGTGGAAAGCAGTGTGGAGATACCTCACAAAATTAAAAATGGATCTGCCTTTTGCCCCAGCAATCCCACTTCTGGGAATATATCCAAAGGAACCTAAAACACTAATTCAAAAGGACATAAGCACCCCTGTATTCACTGCAGTGATATTTGCAAATGCCAAGATATGGAAGCAGCCCAAGTGGCCATCAATAGATCAGTGGATAAAACAACTATGGGACATTTACACAGTAGAATTCTACTCAGCCATAAAAAAGACACTGTGTCTTAAAACTTCAGGACCCCCAACATTGCTTTCCACTATGTCACAGTTCTCTGCCTTCCACCAGCATAGGCATCAGTATTTATAACCCACATCATGGAAAAGAAAATCAGTTCAAATTTCTATTTTATTAAAATATTCTTATTCTTCCTTATGGAAAGTGATTAAAGAGAAGCTGTTAAAGTCCTTCATACATACTATGATAAATATCCTCTAAGACATTTATGGTCCCCAAATCCAAGTGGGGATAGCTTTTATGATATAAAATTTTCTTCTTTGAAGTCAGTAAATTATAAGCGAACAACTTATGTGACTCAAATCCTTAATGATTCTATAAAAAGAAGATTAGGGTAGTACATAAAGCTTTTAAAACAAAGTCCATCATCAAATAATTTCTACCCTACATTACATTATCACATTGCTGTGGTAACATTAACCATGAACTTAAATGTATCATCAGTATCTACAAAAATCGACCAAGCTGCGATGATGAACATGCTGCCTGCCCTTATTATCCAATAATTCAGTTAGTGGTGAGTTAGCGGTCTTGTTTAGGGAGGTCACGCTCTCAAGTCAAAATGTTTTGCATGATGCATTGAATAAGGTAATAGTCTTTTATTTTCTTCCTATTTCCTGTGAATTTTCATGTCATTGGTTTAACATATTAACAGCTACCATTTCGGGGGCATCTACTATGTGCCATGCAGCTAATGAATATTGAATTTATTCATGAGTATCAGAATAATTGTGAGAGCTTGTTAAAAAAAAGATGCCTAGGCCCCACCCATGAATCTGGCTTGCTAGATGGGGCTGAGCAACAAAGTATCCCAAAGCCCCTAGGCAATTCTAATGCAGTACACTTTCAGGAATCCTGACATTACGATTAAAAATTAGTATAAAGGGGTTTTAGGAGCATGAAGGTGCTTCTAATCTTAGGCAAGCAAAGGTCAAATAGAAGACAGGCAGCACAGTATATTGAGACTTGGCTGTTTAAATCTTGGCTCCTTTGACCTGCAGGCAGTGACTCAAGCCCAAGAACTCAGACTTGGGATGAGACTCCATTTTCTGAAAATGCTCTTAGGAAATCACTGACTTCTCTGTTCTCAACAGTGGGTTAACTTAACAGGAATCCTCTTTTGTCTGCTTTTCAGACAAAAAAGAGAGAAGCTAAGCAGAGAGACAAGCTGATAGCATTTGATACCTTTTACTCTGTGGGTCAATGACCACAACTGCCACGGCAACATTTTCAGAGACTGAAAAGGTGAGTAATTTCAGCAGCACACTTGGCTCGCCTTGCATTACTGACTTGGAGACTGGGGGCTGGGAACGAAGTGTAGCAGGCCTGGCAGCTTCCGCGGAGGAACGGCGGCAGCAGCCTGAGCCTCACACCCCGGCCTCAAGGAAAATGCCGTGCTCCATGGCCAATCTGGAGGAAAACAAAAACCACCTAAAGTCTGAGCCAAAGTTCTGCTCTTCTAATTAATCAAAGTTAAGTATCAAGCCCTGGCCAGGTACCTCATTTGGTTGGAGCATCATTCCAATACTCCAAGGTTGCAGGTTTGATTCCTGGTCAGGACACATACGAGAACCAACCAATGAATGCATAAATAAGTGTAACAACAAAGGGGGACCTCTCCCCCTTTCTCTCTCTCTCTCTCCCCTTCTCAAAAAAAAAAAAATCTAAGTATCAAATCACAAATAGGGACCAACCTTGTGGTCTACATAGGAGGACAATCTTGTATGTCCCAAGATCCTTCCTACTCAGAACTTGAGAGGAGGTAGGCAATGTTGCCTCTCAGTGCACCCCCTATTTAGTGCTCCCTCTATTTAGATCATACCACTTAAGGCATTTTACACCTCGTTAATAAAACTATGCAACAAAATATTCCACTGTCATAATCCATAATGCTATTAATGTTCACCAATATTAAGGGCATTTGAAAAATAAAATGAAATTAATGCTTTGAAGCTATTAGAGTAAAATAATAAATAAATAAAAGTGGAAAATACTTAACAAAGGGGTTTGCACACCTACTTACCTACTAGCAATCTTGTTTGCACAATTACATGTTTCACAGTCTATGCCTGTTTCATTACAATCACTCATTCCTGCTCTTCTTCAGTCAAATGTGCATCTGTGAACCGCCTCATCCTCCAAGATCCATTGCGGCCCAGCACTTTGTTAACACTATCCACAGTAAGACTCAGCACCATCGTCCATCTTGCTAAAGCAGGAGTCCTGCCACACCACACACCCACCAACCCTCCATCATGTTCAGGAAAGTGCTGACTTGTAATGCAAGGTGAAAAAGCATCTCTACAGGCTAACAGACAGAGGAGGGCTCTCTTCACTTCTAGGGGGTACCTAGTCTCCCCAGCATGCCACCAAGCGTGGCACTACTGCAGGTCTCATCCCTGGGATCTGTAATTTAACAGAGAGCTAATCAAAAACAAAACAACAGCAACAAAACAGGAAGCTTTCAACTGGGACTCAAGCTCTGAAATTGTTATATTCCCTGGCAAGTTCAATGTCCAAATGCATCTCTTCAGTGTCAGTTCAGCCCTCCAACAGGAGAGACCACAAGCAGGAGAAAGGGGAAAATAACTGAGAGATGTTTCTCTTTGAAATAAACTTCCATGGAGATCCACTTATTGAACAAACAGCTGCTGGGCCTGTACCATGTTTCAGATACCACGGTGGCACTGGGTTTACAATGATTAGGCTACGAGAGGGGGGTCAGAGGCAGGATCTCTGCCTTTATATAACAAATAAGCACAGAACAAATAAATGCATTGTTATGTATGGTGAGGAGGCCTCTGATGATAAAATCGGTATAATGTTGTAAGTAATGAGACCAACCTACTCAGATGGGTGAAGGATGGCCTCTCTGTGGAGGGAACATTTATGTTAAGACCTGCTGAGCAATAAACCATTGAGAGTGAGGGGCAAAGTATTCCAGTCCAAGTCAACAGCATGTGGGAAAGCTCCAGGAGGGAAAGCGCTTGATACATTTAGGGGAACTGAAATAAAAGGCCAGCATGGTTGGAACATAATGTGCATGTAGGAGAGAGTCAGAGGTTGAAGTGGGCAAGTTGGAAAAGAACTACATTGCTTAGGGCTTAATAGACTTTGGATTTCATTTGAACAACATGGTAGCCATCACAGGATTTTAGGAAGAGTAATGATATAACTTGAGCTGCATCTTCAAAAGGCCACCTGGCTATGTAACTGTGCAGAGGAAGGAGGGAGAGAAATAGTGAAGGCAGGTAAATATGGCGAATAAGGTGATATGACAGAAAAGGAAAGAGAAAGTGATAGGTAAATAGACAGTCAGATGGGCAGATAAAAAATTTAATTAAAAACAAAATCTCTTCCCAAGCCAGAAAACCCTTCCCCTATGATAACAGAGAAAGAAAACACTTTTATGATGTAATAAACATTAAACCAGACTGTGATGCACATCATAGGCAGTCTGCTAAGAGACTGCAAAGAAAGAAAATATCTCACCCTTTCATATAGCTGAACAGATACAGCCTATTCCATACTGTGGAAAACAGTATGGAGCTTCCTCAAAAGATCAAAAGTGAAACTGCTTTTTGGGTTTTGTTTTTTTTTTAAGATTTTATTTATTTTATTTTTAGACAGAGGGAAAGGGAGGGAGAAAGAGAGGGAGAGAAACATCAATATGTGGTTGCCTCTCAGTGCACCCCCTGCTGGGGACCTGGCCCACAACCCATGCATGTGCCCTGCCTGGGGAATCAAACAGGTGACCCTTTGGTTCGTAGGCCGACTGAGCTACACCAGCCAAGGCTTGGAACTGCTTTTTGACCCAGCAATCCCACTTCTGGAAGTATATGCTAAGAATCTCAAAACATCAATTCAAAGACCGCACCTCTGTGTTCACAGTAGCATTACTTACAATAGCCAAGATTTGGAAACTGTCCAAGTGCCCATCAGTAGTAGATGAGTGGACAGAAAAAACTATGGTACATGCAGCAGTGAAAAAGAAGGAACTCTTACCTTTTGTGACAGCATGGACAGACCTGGAGACCATTATGCTAAGTGAAATAAGCCAGTCAGTGAAAGACAAATATCATACGGGCTCACTTATATGTGGAATCTAATGAATAAAATAAATCAACAAACAAAGTAGGAACAGAGGCATGAATACATGGAACAGACTGACAGCTGTCAGAGGGTGGAGGAAGAGGAGACTGGATGAAGGAAGGTGAAGGGATTGGTCAAAGAACACATAAGCACAACCCATAGACACAGACAACAGTGTGGTAATGGCCTGAGGGAAGGGTCAGGGGTGAGGGCTGGGTGGAGGTGGGCAAAAGGGGAAAAAATAGGACAACTGTAATAGTGTAAACAGTAAAAATAAAGTTTAAAAGAGAAGATTAACAATGACTAGTCCTCAAGTAAAAGGCCTTGACAGCACCCTATATTACACATAGTTCATCTTAGATTCACCTGGTAACTGGGATAGCCATCTGTGTTTGCTCACTGGTTTTCTCCAAAGGAAAAACAAAAGTCTCATCATTAGCAAGGAGATAGTTTTGCAACGTGCAGTGAGGCACTGCCAAGTGAGACTCCTGCTCTGCCACAAGACTTGGATAAAGGAGTGCTGTCTCCTTCAATGTTTGGTAGTTTTTGAGAAAGGTAATCCTGGGTTATAAAGCTGTGAAGAGGCTGTTTAGCTTTTAGAAACATTTATATACATTTCAAAGAGACAGAGAAAGAATTTACAATTACAAGTTTTCTAAAGTACATGCACCAAGGAAGGAGATGGTTAGACTTTTCCCTTATTTTCAACAGAGAATTAAACCTCTTATTTTTTTTAATTTGCCCATTAGATGGGTAGATAGATAGATAGATAGGCAGATAGATTTATTTGAGATTAATGTATATTGGATGAGATGTGTGCACTGAAGGAGGAGGAGGGACTAAATTGATTGAGCAGGAGTTTGAGCAATTACCCAGAAATGAAAAAGACTCTCCTCTCCACTCTAGAAGACATGAAATGCACGTCTGCAGTTTGAAGTGGCTATCCCATGTGAATGCGATAAAAATTATATTAAGTGTATGCGGCATCTCCAGGGAACTAATTTCACAAAGTTGTCCCCCAGTAGCATTCACTACTAAGGAACAGCAGTACTCAGCTCAGCAATTACGCAGGCAGTTAAGTCCCCAAGCAGAAAAGCCATGCATTTGCAGAGGGATTGGAACACACCCACGGGCCTGTTGCTAAAGCAGGCCAAGGACTTGCTCCAGTAATCAAGCAAATTTCTCTCAGCAACAAACCCACTTCTCTGCACTCTGCTTCACAATGGGCCAGGGCATGGCTAACCCTCTAGCTCCCTTGGCGGTAGGCTTCTGTTAGGCTCTGCTCCAAGGGCCCTGGAGAGGCTGGATGCATTAGAACAAACATGCCCCTCCCCTCCTTTGCTTCTCGTTCCTTTCTTATTGCCTCAGAAATGGCTTTTCACTCTGGCAGGGGCAGTTAATTCCAATCTTCAGCTTTTTGCCCCGCGTTCCAGAAACAGCTCCACACTGCCTTGAGCAAGATACCAGCAGCCGCAGGGCAGCGACTTCTTCCTCAGAGGTCCGAGTCCCAGGACTCTACCACTAAGCTTCTAGATTTTGACATCCTAACCCCCTTCTTTATTCCCTCAGCCCAACGGATGGTTGCTGCTGGCTTCCGTTATTATCTGTGTTCCCTCAGCCTCCCCTTGCTTTGTCAGTTCTCTAACACTTAACCAGTTTTCTGCCTTAACTTCTGTCAAAATGCCTAACATGGATTTTGTTTTCCCGAATGGCGCAGGACAGGAGTGGGACTCCTGTCAATTACAGAAGTGATGGAGTATCCTGTCACTCTGTCTTTAAAGATTGGCTGTAATGTTCTCATCTTGGAAAAATAAGAAGTACTATACTACAACAAAATTTATTTTAAAGTAAGAGTAATAGTAAAATGTGAGTTTGTTTTTCCTGTTGCCTTATTTTGCATTTCTTTCAATAAATTTAGAAGCCATAATCCAGTGAAAATCAAAGTTTGCTTCTGAGTCGTCAGACTTTGGGCAGATTAGCCAGCGCGATGCAATTCCCAGCTTCCAAAGACAGAGTCCTATGGAAAGCATTATCAAAAGCTCAAGCTTTCAGCCAGTTATGCTGATATGCTGCTGGCTGTTCGGATGAAGCTTTGAGTAACTGACGCTATTTCTTGGCTTCCCCTAGAACTACCTACTGAGACAGGAGCTCAGGAACGGGCATGCCAAGGTTCAGCAGGGGTCGGCTGCCATCTCCTCCGTCTCTAGCCACAGCTATTGAGAATCCCTAGGGTGATATAGGGAGAAAAGGCAGATAATGCCATTGTTACCTTTTCCGGGGAAATGGGACCCGTGCCTTTGAATATATGAGCTTACTTGATTAAATCCTTTGGGTGGGCGGGAGTAATTTAGGATAATAAATAATATGCTCCTCTAAGAGAAATAGTTTTACCTTTCCTTGAGCTCAGCTTCAGCTCTAATGACAGTAATTAAAATAGTAACGGTGTTGGTTAACATTTCGTTACTGCTTATGATGCTCTAAACACTATATAGATTAGGTCATTGAATGCTTCTTACAGTGCAAGAAGGCAGGAACCCATTTCACAAATGAGGAAAACGAGGTATTGGGAAGTGCAATAGCTAGTTGTAGCCAGGATTTAAAGTGAGGTCTGCCATTGCTGGACATCATCTGAGGCTCTCTAGCTGGCATGGCCTTAGCAGATCAGCTTCCCCCTGTCTGGGGATTTCTGTAGATCCTGCTCTGCATGTACCCCATAGAGTTATAGCCTCCGTGTTTTCCTGTCTCCCCTGGAAAAATGAAGCCTGTATGAATAGAAACATGTCTTATTCGCTGTGGTCTCCCCTAAGCCTAGAACTGTATCTAGCACATAGCAGACACTCAATAAATTTTTGATGAATGAATTAATTATATATATTTAAAATGTTGCCTCCATAGTACTTATGTCAGCATTTTAAACATTTTGTTGTTCCCCCACATTATATAACTATGGCAAATTGAAACTTCAAAAGAATAATTTAGAGCTATATGATCTTAAGTTCTCCATCCAAAAAGAAGAAATGCACTACAGGAACAAAATTTAAAAATTATGTTTAAGATGGTATCTGGTATGTTTTATCTAGAGAAAGGGCATGCCTTTAACTTTCCCCCAGATATTTTCCCAGTGAAGGCAGAGTGAAAATATACTATTATCACTGTTTAAAATGTGGAGAATGTGAGATATAGAGAAGCCACTTCCCAGACTCCTCAGAGTTGACTTGTGGCTAAACAGAGCAAGAAAGGCAGCGGGGCGCGGCGGCTCTGGTCTAGCCTGCGAAGGCTGATTATCTGGGTTAAAGTCCTGGCTCTGTTCCTCCTGCTAGCTGTGTGACCTCAGTTGCTAAACCCTTCGGTGCCTCAGTTTCTCTAACTCTACAATAATAGTATCTATCGCATAAGGTGGTTAATTAACATGTAAAGTAATTAGAATACAGTGACTGTTACATAACCACTGCTTATTATTATTTTTACCAAGAAAAAAATAACAAAATGGCTCATCAGCATCTAATGCCAATATCATTACTATACTTTTTGGCTATAGTAGAAAGAAATATGATTTGGAATTTAACCAACACTTGAGTAAGGTGGAAGTTACGTAACTTCAGGATGGTTTCTTAAGCTCTCTGAACCTCTATTTCTTCACCTATAAAATGTATATGATAATTCTTACCTTTAAAGCAAAATTGGGAGTCCTAGAAATAAAGAACATAAATGGTCTCAGGTCTGAGCAACAGATGTGAATTGGGCAGGGCTGTCATCACACAGTAGATTAAAAGCCATGGAAAGGGAGTATATAAATGAGAAGAGCAGAAACCCTCAAATCAATCTCCCCCTCCACCCCACCCCGCGAAGCACTAACAGTAAGCAAAGCAGACTGACAGGGAGACATAGGAGAAAAACCGGGGGTATATGGTAGCAGCTGAAGGATAGAGAAGAAAGGGCTTAAGGAGGAAGAAGGAGTGGATGGTGGCCAACACGCTCCCTAGAGGCGAGGGAGGAAAAGCCCCCAGTGAGCTTTCACTGACTTTGGCATCAAGTATGTCACCATGACCTTAGGGAAGAACAGCCTCCAGTCAGGGCCAGCCACATGTTGCAAGTTGCAGTGCAAAAATGAATGTGCAGGTCCTCCAGGGGCAGAGGTCAATCTCCATTTTCATGCCCCAACCCATAGTGGACCAGCAACCCGCAGGGAAATGCAACCTCCATGCATTAGGTGCCTGGATGGGGGTTAGCAAGAGGTCCCAGCTGAGTCACCCCGCACCACCACCACAACTCCCCAGGGAGCTGCCAGCGGGGCATGGGGTGCGGGGTGCAACTGCTGCCTCATCTCCACCCCAACCTCACATTTGCATATATTAAGGATAAAAGTGTGGGAAAAGATCAATATTTTTTCAAGCCCTAAGAGTGATATCCACTGAATTTTAGTTATCTACATTTCTGCCTGCCCAGCTTACACAAATAGAAAGCCTGAAAAAACTAACTAAAAATGTCTGCTGATCAATGTGGTAATGTCATACAAAAACAAAAAAAAAAGTCTGCACAATGTTGCATATGTGTATGTGTGCATATATACAATATTTTTCATGTATAAATGTATACATACATATACATTTATATAAGAGAATAGAGATATAGTTAGGTTGCCAAGAGAAATCAAGTTTATTATGGCTACAACGTAACTCTATAATGATTAATAAAACTATAAAACCAAATGCATTTAAAGGGAAAACTGAATTAAGTACTACTATTATATTGGAATCTCCTTTATGCTTATGATGTGTTAACGGTGTATGCATGCCCTTAATGTATCTTGTAATTTATGCCAGAAATCACCCTGTTGTTTCTGAAAAGTATGTACAAAGCCTGAATTCTACACACATATTTCACATATGAGAGCAGAAGAGTTTGTCAACTTGCAAATTTTCTATGCATACACTTAATTTTTCCCCAAATGTCCAATTTACTAATCGTTTAGTCTCAGCATCAGGGAATGAGCTTGAAAAAGCACAGTTGAAGGGGAACAATGGTTGCATCTTTGCCAGCAAAACCTCCCTCATCTGCAGTATGGACAACACAGAACTCAAAATCAAACAAAAAATCTTCAATCAACACAGGGAAGAGAAAGTAAAATATAGTGGCAAAGTATTCTAAAATACTCTCATAAAAGAAATCCAGAAGTCTTAAAAGATTTTTCCCTTTTTCTTTCCCTCACTTTCCCAGTTCAGCTCTACCAAAATCTAAAAAAACTTAACATTATTCTTTGATTTCCTTTTAAACCATTGTCTTCAAGCTAAGTGAACTTAAATAATCATCAATTAGCTCTCCAAGGCTGACTCTTATTCAAAGGAAGGAAAAGCCATCGGCAAATGTTTGGAATTGTACTCATGTTTAAGTTATACATCAAAAGAATTACTGCATTTCTAATAGCTACAGAGAAGTCTATTATCTCGATCATAGCTGTTACTAAGTGAAAATATACTGACACTTCACAAATATGTTAGGAGTTTCATAAGTCTTAAATGTCAAAGAGTAATATCAAATTATCCGATTACTAATTAGCATTTTTAAATTTATTTGCATTCACTTGCTACTGGCAAATAGTATTCTTTAGTTATTACATATATAACAAGAAAAATCTTAAATATATTTAAATTTCTACATGAATGGTTGTGTCTATATTTGATTTAGAATTTATGACTCCATGTAGGCTCACAAAAGTATTCATACATCCACTGATTGTCACTGGAGGTAATAGCCTAATACAGAGAGATAGACAAATACACCAAACCAAAAAATACACTAGAAAACAAAAAGTGCTATGAAGAAAATTAACATACCGGAACAACTGAGTGGCTCTTTTAGCTGTATGGAAAACAGAATTTAATCTAACCCAACTGAGGAATGTTGAAGGGTGTGACTAGTTAAATGCCAAAGTACATGCCAGAGGTGACTGTAGAAGGCACAACTGAAGAATTATGTAAAACAGGACATCAAGATAAGTTCAATGTAACTACTGCCATGAATTGAGTATCTACCAACTTTTTACTAAAGGTAGGATAATGTTTAACAACTATAGCTTTAATTCCACATAAAATGAGCTGCATATTCCCTGTATTATACTTTATATCCCTGTGACTAATATTGTAATAACTATGTATGGTGCTAGATGGGTGCTAGACTTGCCAGGGTAATCACTTCATAAGATACATAAATGTCCAATCACTATGTTGTATACCTGAAATTAATATAATATTGTAAATCGACTATAACTAAAATGATTTTTAAAAAATAATCTAATAAAAGATTAGGAATAGGTTGTATAAACTGCTGTGGGAAATAGCCCTAGCTGGTGTGACTCAGTTGGTTGGAGTATTGTCTGAAAGGTTACTGGTTCAATTCCCAGTCAGAGCACATGCAGGAGGCAACAGGTTGATATTCGCTCTTTATCTCTCTCTCTCTCTCTCTCTCTATCCCCCTCCACCCCTTCTCTCTCTGCCCCTCCAAATAAGAATAAAACACACCTTTAAAAAAAAACTGAAAATTCAGTACAGCTTTGCAAGCCACTTATTGCCTACCTATATGCATTGAGAGTATTTGTTTTGCAACACAATGACATAAGCTAGATATATACATATATATTGAATCCAATAGTTCCTTTGGGTTTTGATTTCTTTTTTCTTACTCAGTGGGTGGTTAGGGAAGACCTCACTTAGATAAGATTTAATATGGTATCTGGAAATCATGTAGATGATAAGCAAATATCAGGAGAAGATTATTCCAGAGAAAGGGAGAAGAACAAGTTGAAACAATGACTTTGAAAAATAGCAGCCACCAATTAAATACCTCCTTTATTGTTGACTTTTAAATGTAATTTTTAACTTGTTATGTAGTGTTGAAGGGGAATACTTGATGCTGATGAAAGTAAAGCAATTTTTTTTAAACAGATCTCACCTATAAGTGGAGCCTAATGAACAAAACAAACAAATGAGCAAAATAGAACCAGAGACATGGAAATAAGCAACAAACTGAGAGTGGCCAGAAGGGAGGAGGGGGAGGGATAATGGAGAAAAGAAAGGAAAGGGTCTAGTCAAAGAACATGTATAAAGGACCCATGGTAATGGACAACAGGGTGGGGATTGACTGAGGGAGCAGTGGGGCTGGGGCAGGGGAGAGCAACAGGGAAAAAATTGGGACAACTGTAATTGAACAACAACAATGACAAAAAAAACAAAAACAAAAAAAAAACCCAGAAATTTATTTGCTCACAGTTCTGGAGGCCAGAAGTCTGAATTTAAGGTGGCAGCAAATTTGGTCTCTTGTTAAGGTCTCTCAGGCTTGTATATGGCCACCTCTCTATCTTTTATTTCCCACAGCAGTTTATACAACCTATTCCTAAGAAAACTCTACTTTCTTAATTCCTGGTTTTAAAGGGAAACAAATCATCATACTACATAGTGATCTCCTTCTTTGGTTTTGATTGAGTTAACTTTTCTCAAGTGCTCATACACAATGAAATAAGATACATAAAATAACAGCTTAAATAGTTAGAGATTGAATTTAAGAAGGATTGGATAATTTGGGGAAATTTTGCACATGACGATTTCAGGCCAGTATTTTCATCTTCATGGTTTTCATTTGTGCCATTTGTAATTCCTACTGTCTGGAAAGGAGCTGTGACTAAAAGTATCTTGTCAAAATCTCTTAAATTTTTTTCTTAAATTGGTAAACAATGTAATCTTCATTGGAAATTATCATGAATTGGATATTTTCTAAGAAAGCCATAAATATATTCAAATCTGAATGCTCACAGTCCATGTTAATACCAAAAGATTATTTTGAATAGGATATATGATGGTGTCCAATATCTTAGGTAAAAATGGAATCTGAAGGAGCTGAATTCCAACTCTTTAGGTGATTCAGCTGTTTGCTTTTGAGTCACTGATATGATATGGAACATTAAGTACTTATTTGAAAATCAGGGCCAGCTTATACAAAATCTGTTAAACTATGTTACATTAAATCAAAATTATTCACATATTGACTTTTAACATTTGAAAATTATTTTTATCAAAGATCCTCGTTATTATTTATGGAGTAATTCAATTTGGAACATATCTGCTCTAGCCATATTTTGGAGAGGAAAAAAATGAAGCTCGATTAGATTATAGTTCTAGCATTTTTTTAAAATTTTGTGGGTTTATACAAAGCTATTCACAATAACATGAAAAGAATAAAAGGAGACTGAAAGATTACTTTTAAAACCATACTGAATGTTAGAGAAAAAATTCTCCCACTTTTTTTTAGTACAACAAACATAACTTTTTTAGAGGTATTCTAATCTTTAAATAAGTTTTAAAAATATAGCTAGAGTTCAGGTTACAATTGATACACTCTACACAGAGCTGTATTATAGAATTTATGTTATAAATATGCCCACATTTTATTCTCCATTAAACTGTAAGCTCTTCAAAATTAGAAACCAGTTTTCTTCATCTTCATATCCTCATGGTATGGCATAATACCTTGCCCTAGGATGTGTTTAATATATGTGTATGGAATGAATAAGTGAATTAATGAGTGGTTCCTATATGCAAAAATCCCTAGGGTTTCTTTCCACATCCTAGAGCAATCCCACAATAGGTAAGGAAAGAATATCTGAGAATTAGGACTCTTCTCTAATCTGTGTCCTTTATGATGGGCAAAACATATAGACATTAGTATCAGTTGTTCTCAGAAAAGGCTGATCATCAAAATCACTTTATGACCCATTAAGAATATTTTTAATATTTTTTTTCTACCATGGAGGGTAGGAGGTGGGGTGGGTGGGGCTGGGGAAAGTGGTGGTGGGAAAATGTTGACAAAAAAAAGAGAAGTGGACGGGGGAGGCTGGGAGTAGTGTGGGAAATTAAGAAGCCAAAGAACTGGTGTGGGTAGCCATGGACATGGACTAAGAGGTGTGAGGATGAAGGGATGGGGTGCAGGATGGAGGGGATAAAGGGGGAAAAATGGGACAACTGTAATAGCATACTCAATAAAATATACCAAAAAAATTAAAAAAATATATTTTTAATATCATAGGTTCTGATTCAATAGATCCAATATGCGGGTCCCAGAACTGGCATTATCAAGTTTAATAATGATAGCTCTTGTGTGCTATGATTGCAGTACCATTGAGAAGACATCACAGCATGAATATATCTAACAATAATGCAGTTCCTCCCAGCTGCCTCATTTCCAATTGATCGACCATTAGAGGCAGTCTTTTTTTTAAATGCAAACATTTAACCCTAAGGAAAGATGCATATTAAATCATTAAACAGTTAATAGGAATTACCTTAGTAGATAACTTCATGTTAAAGTGCTCTGGATAACCGGTGGGATGACAAAAGGGCTATAAAAGAAGCCCAAAGAGAAGATACAAAGAAACCACAAATAAATGCGGGCAAGAAAACAATTTGCCTGAAACCAACATGGCCCTCAATTTCTTTCTCTATAATGCCTAAACTGAATAATGATCATCTAAGGAAAACAGATTTGCAAAACCAGTGTAGAGTCCTGATTTGCTCTACCGTACTAAAATATTAATTTATTCATCAGATGCTATTTTCAAATTGACCAAAGTATAATAGAAGGAGATGGAAACTATAAATGTTGATTATCCTGTTTCATCATAGGAATCTGAATTTCATTCACCATGCTTAGTTAGAGAACAATGCCATTTCAAAGCCGCCATCAGTCACACTGAGGAAAAAGCTAATGTTCATTCAGACTAAGAAGATAAATCAAGAAGAAAGAATGATAAATGCTTCTTTATTAGGATTCTCTTCAAGATTCACTTCTTCTTCTTCAGTGATTCATTGTTTTTTCTCTTAATTCTTAGGTCATCTCAATAAGCATTTGAAAAGCTTTCACTCAGTAATAAAAGGAAATAATGCCAGAAACTGCTTCTCTTAAATCATTGTTGACACTTGAAATTGTACTGAAGTAGGTCTTTTAAACCCCCATGCTTTGTAGAAGAAGTTATTCCAGAGACATGATGAGCTCCTGATAAAATCACAAGAAGCACTTTTAACTTCTGTGTGCTATGGTTTCCCATTCCCATTCTAAAAACTGATAACAATAGGTTCTCTTTAATAACTGTTTTGATATGCAGAGGGGAAAACCATCTTAGAGAATATCTAATTTAATCTCTCTATTTTGTAGATAATATAAGTTCTTGAAAAATGAACTTTTGCAGGTAAGTAATGTAAGTTCAGTTCATAAAATGTATTGTCCCAAGCCACATACTGAGACAGGGGCAGCATTAAGGGTGATATTAATTGCAGAGCCACACTCAGTTCAAGATACCTTTTATCTCTAGAATTAAATGTATACAGTTTAAGCTATTTACTGCATATTAATAACTGTGAAGCAAGTTAAAACCAGAGGTATATTTAGCAGTAAGGCAAGTGATTTCATTCAATCAAGGTACAGTAATGGCTTTTGTTTTTATGGAAAGATGATAGGACTTGCATGGTAGAAAGTAGAGGAGTTGTGCAAAAATATGTTTATCAAATTAATTATTGGTGTATATATAAGACAGAATAGTTTTAGTGGTGGTATATTTTTAGTCTGATTGTCAATTGTCTGAAGTGTATTTGGGCATACCTTTATTTTCAAAAGCTCCATTTTAAAAAAATACAGAGTGGGGCAAAAGTAGGGGTACAGTTGTAAGTACATGAAACAGAGTTTATTCTTGTATTGTTATGTATTAATTACTGTGTTATTTTCCATACAAACAACTGTACCCCTACTTTAGCCCCACCTTGTATATTCATAATAAAACTCTTTTTTTTCTATTGAAAAAATATTTACTTAGAAATATTGATTCCAAGAGTTTGAGTGAATGCTTATGTCCTGGTTACCACCTCATCAAATGTCAACATATTAGTTTTAGTCATAAAGTTCTTCAGATTTCAAAAAGATTTAACAGCTCACTGAAATTTTTATCACACTTTATAATAGATATTATGACAATCTACTTGATACATTACAAAATAACCACTGACTGAGTGATAGGCATAAACTGAGGTAAACGTTATAGACATCTGAGAGACTTGGTATCACTCATTTAGAGATATGCTAACACTCTTACCATGAAGGAAGCTGCACCTATAAAATTATAAAATGGTTCCCCATGGGCCCTGCTAGCTAATCTGCCATAAGTAGAAGTAGCTCCCACAATGAATTTTAAAGTTTCCTTTTCTTGTATGTCAATGTTCCCAATTTTATAAATCATGAAGCTCATTGCTCACATTCCTTTTTAGATCTTAAGATAATGACAGGTATGGAAATCTGGAAGAATGATTATTTAAAAAGGTAAATTTATGTTTTTTAAATAACCCTAGAAGTAACGTATGTTTCTCTTATATGAGGTGGATTTACCTCGTATAGGATTTAATCTAGCTTTAGGCTACTTACAAGGAGAACTCAGAATGTAAGCTGTACCTCAGAGTTGTCCCAAAAGAGATAAGAGTAAAACGAGAGCTCTAATAGTCACATAGAATTAATAAATCATGGTCTTTACTGCTCTTCTTGCCAACACCCATATCTTTCAGAATTCCAGATGGACTGCCTGTCTATGCTATTTAATATATATGAGCCTAGCCAATAGGAGCCCTGAGAATTGGTATAATTTCAAGTCATTCATCAGCTTTTCAGGTGGATTCTTGAGCAAATGACCAATTTTTGCCTAGGACTAGTTAGCTTTGAAACAACATGAAAGACCTAAGATGGCAGAGGAGTAAGTGGAAGCTACACTAACCTCCTCCTAGAACCAATCTGGAATTACAATTAAAGTGTAGAGAAATAATCGTGCATAATCAACCGAACCTAGCTGGACAGGAGCGTTAAATCAAGGACAGACAGAAGAAACTACTTCACAACAACATGGCTGGTAGGAAGCATAGAGGAGGCATGAGAGAGCTGGCTGGGCTCCCACGGGTGGCAGCTGAAGTTCTGGAAGGATACTTCAGTGGCCAGGGGGATCCCCCTGAGAAGTGTAAGGGTTAAACCCCAAACTGGGTTCCTCAGCCTACAACACCAGAGCCAGGAAGGGAACTCAAACAAAATCAGCTGTGAAAAGCAGTAGGGTTTCTGTGTGCCAGGGAGAGATGACAGCTGTATATACAGAGATCCTCTTAAAGGGCCAATGCACAAAATTCCATTTGCAGCCACTTACTCTGTGATCCGACAGAGGGAATACACTGTGGATTAGAGATGCTAGAGGAGAGTCTGGGGTTGGTGGCTCTGGGAATAGAATTGAAGGAACAGCCGACAAGATCCTTGGTGCTGCGTCATTCCCCATACTACACAGGCCATCGTTTTCACTCCTCTCCAGTGGCATCAGCCTGAGGGGAAGCAATAGCCCCACCGACAGGAATTACTCTGCCCCACTCTGTGGAGCTTAAGCAGGGCTGCTGTGTACAGCTTGAGGCTATATCGTTGATTAGTTTAACAACTATGGCAGCTCTCTAGGAGCTCTGAGACTTCAGCTGACCCTTTTACAGACATGGTGCTGATAAAAGCTGGCCAGAGAGCACAGCCTGGTTCTTTCTGCACATACGCAGACCAAGCAAAGGGAGCCACATGCTATGGATCAGTGATAGCTCCAAACAGGTTCATCAGGGCCAGTCACAAGCATTGTCAGACAAAGGCCTACACCAGAGTCTTTGCAGATCTACCTAATACATAGAAACGAATACAAAGAAACAGCACAAATGGGAAGACAAACAGACCCCAAATGAAAGAACAAGAGAATTCTCCAGAACGAGATAAAATAGAGGCTTGCATATTATCAGACAGAGACTTTAGGGTAATGATTATAAGGATATTAAACAATTTGAAAAAAGATATAGAAACCATAAAAAGGGTCAGTCAGAAATAAAGAATGCAATATCTGAAATAAATAATACACTAGAGGGAATAAACAGTAGGTTAGATGAAGCAGGGGATCGAATCAATGTTTTGGAAGACAAGGTAGGAAAAAAATACCCAAGCAGAGCAACAAAAGCATTTCGAAAAATGAGGAATCCTTAAGAAATGTTTTGGGCAACATGAAGTGTAACAACATCCACATCATGGGAATACCAGAAGAGAATGAGCAAGGGATGGAGAAACGACCTGAAGAAATAATGACCCAAAACTTCCCTAATCTGGTGAAGGAGAAACACACACAAGTCGAGGAAGTTCAGAGAGCCCCAAACAAGTTGGACACAAAGATGCTTCCACCCAGACATGTCACCATTAAAATGGCAAGGCTTAAAGACAAGGAGAGAATCCTAAAAGCCACAAGAGAAAAGTAGGTAGCTACATACAAGGGAGCATTGATTAAACTGTCATTCTATTACTCAACAGAAACATTTCAGGCCAGAAGTGAGTGGTGTGAAATACTCAACATGATGAAAAGCAAGTACCTACAACCAAGGCTACTTTACCCAGCTAGGTTAACATTTAAAATTAAAGGAGAAATAAAGAGTTTCCCACAGAGAAAAAAACAGCTAAAGGAGTTTGTTAACACCAGACCAATACTACAACAAACGTTAAAGGTCTTCCTTTAAAAGAGGAAAAAGAAAGAGACAAAGAAAAAAGAAACAGAGGAAAATAGTCTAACAATAAAATAGCACTAAATATGTGTATATCAATAATCACCTTAAATGGAAATGGTTTAAATGATCCAACCAAAATACAGAGGGCAGCTGAATGGATAAGAAAACAAGACCCATATATATGCTGCCTCCAAGATACCTACCTCGGACTGAAAGATACACAGAGACTAAAAGTAAAGGGATGGAAAAAGAAATTTCATGCAAACGAAAAGGAAAAAAAGCTGGGGTAGCTACTTATATCTGACAAAATAGTCTTTAAAACCAAGGCTATACTTAGAGACAAAGGACACTACGTAACGATAAAGGGAAGAGTCCAGTAAGAGGCTACAGCCCTAGTAAACATGTATGCACTCAACATGGGAGCACTCAAATATGTGAAGCAAATTTGATGGACATTAAGGGGGAGATCAACAGAAATACAGTCATAGTCAGGGATTTTTAACACCCCGTTAACTTTAATGGATGGATCTTCCAAACAGAAAATCAACATGGAAACAGTGGCCTTAAATGACAGACTAGATCAAATGGATTTAATAGGTATCTTCGGAGCATTTCACCCGAAAACTACAGAATAAATATACTTTTCAACAGCATATGGATCATTTTCTAGGATAGACCATGTTAGGACATAAACAAGTCTCAATAAATTTAAGAAGATTGAAATCATATCAAGTAACTTCTCTGACCACAAAGCTATGAAACTAGAAATCAATCACAAGAAGAGCACTGAAAAACACACAAAGATATGGTAGCTAAATAACCTGTTATTAAACAATGAATGGGTCAACAATGAAATCAAGGAAGAAATAAAAAAATACCTTGAAACAAATGAAGATGAGGACACAACAATCCCAAACCTCTGGCATACTGGGAAAGCAACCTTAAAAGGGAAGTTCATAGCATTACAGGCCTATCTCAAAAAACAAGAAGAGCTCAAATAAACAATCTAAATTTACTCTTAAAGGAACTTGAAAAGAACAACAAACAAAGCACAAAGTGAGTAGAAGCTAGGAAATAATAGAGGTCAGAGCAGAAATAAGTAAGATAGAATCTAAAAAAAATAATAATACAAAAGATCAATGAATCCAAGAGCTGGTTCTTTGAAAAGATAAACAAGGTTGAAAAAACTTTAACAAAATTCATCAAGAAAAAAAGAGAGAGGACCCAAATAAATAAAATTAGAAATGAAAGAGGAGAAATAACAACAGACACCAAAGAAATGCAAAGGATTATAAGAAAATATTATGAACAACTATATGCCAACAAACTGGACATCCTGGACAAGATGGGTAAATTCCTAGAAACATACAGCCTTCCAAAACGAAATCAGGAAGATTCAGAGAATGTGATAGACAGATTATGCCTAGTGAAATGAAGCATTAATCACAAAACTCCCAACAAAAAAAAAGCCCTAGAACAATGGCATCACAGGTGAATTTTACCAAACATTCAGAGAAGAACTAACACCTCTTCTCAAACTATATCAAAAAATCCAAGAGAAGGTAAGGATCCCAAAATCATTTTACAAGGCCCACATTATCATAATTCCAAAACCAGATAAATTTTCTTTCACTACAAAGAAAGAAAATTATAGGCCAATATCTATGATGAACATAGGTGCCAAAATCCTCAATAAAATATTAGCAAACTGAATATAGCAATACATCAAAAAGACCATACACCATGATCAAGTGGGATTTATTCTATGAATACAAGGTTGGTATAACATTCACAAATCAATAAATGTGATTCACCATATAAACAAAGTAAAGGCTAAAAACCACGTGACCATATCAATAGATGCAAAAAAAAAAAAGCATTTTATAAAACCCAGCACCATTTATGACAGAAACTCTCAGCACAGTGGGAATAAAGGGAACACACCTAAACACAATAAAGGCCAAATATGATAAACCCACTGCCAGCATCATACTCAATAGGCAAAACTATAAGCGTTCCCCTTAAGATTGGGAATGAGACAGGGATGTCCGCTTTCACCTCTCTTATTCAACATAGTATTGGGAATTCTAGCCACAACAATCAGACAAGAAGAAGAAATAAAAGGCATCCAAATTGGAAAGGAAGAAGTCAAACTGTCTTTATTTGCAGATGACATGATACTGTACATAGAGAACACCAAAGGTTCCACAAGAAACTACTAGAGCTGATAGCTGAACACAGCAAAGCACCAGGATACAAAATTAATATCCAGAAATCAGTGACATTTTTATATGCCATTAACAAACTAACAGAAAGGGAAATTAAGGAAACAATGCCATTAAAATCGCTTCAAAAAGAATAAAATACCTAGGAATAAATCTAACCAAGAATGTAAAAACCTGTACTCAGAAAATTGTAAGACATCAAAGAAAGAAACTGAAGAAGATACAAGTAAGTGGCACCACATACTGTGTCCATGGATAGAAAGAATTAACATCCTAAAATGTCCATACTACCCAAAGCAATTTATAGATTCAATGCAATTCCTATCAAGATTCCAATGGCATATTTCACAGAATTAGAATATTTCAAAAATTTATATGTAACTGCAAAAGGCCCTGCATAGCAAGAGCAATCCTGAGAAAGAAGCACAAAGCTGAAGGAATTACATCACCTCATACCAAACTGTACTATAAGGCCGGAGTAATCAAACCAGCATGGCACTGACATAAAAACAGACACATAGATCAACAGAACAGAAGAGACAGCCCAGAAATAAACCCACATATTTATAGCTAATTAATATTCAACAGAGGACACAAACACATACAATGGGCTAAAGATAGTTTATTCAAAAACTGGTGTTGGGAAAATTGGAGAGATACATGGAAAAATGAAACTAGACTACCTTCTTACACCACATACAAGAATAAATTCAAAATGGATTAAAGACTTAAATGTTAGAACCGAAACTATAAAAGTCCTAGAAAGAAACACAGACAGCAAAATCTTGGACATTGCTCGTATTAATATTATATCAGATATCTCTCCCCAAGGCAAAGGGAACAAAAGAAAAAATAAACAAATGGGACTACATCGAACTAAAAAGCTTTTGCACAGCAAAGGAAAACATCAACAAAATAATTAGACAACCCACAGAATGGGAGAACAGAGTCACCTATATACCTGATAAGCAGTTAATATCCAAAATTTATAATGAACTTACAAAACTCAACACCAAAAAAATAGACAACCCAATTTAAAAAATGGGCAAAGCACCTGAATAGATACTTCTCCAAAGAGAACATACAGATGGCGAACAGAGATATGAAAAGATGCTTAGTGCCACTAAACATCACAGAAATGCAAATTAAAACCACAATGAGGCAATACCTCACACCTGTCAGAATGGCTACCATCAATAAATCTGATATCCAACAAACAGCGAGGATGTGGAGAAAGGGGAAGCCTTCTGCAGTGTTGGTGGGAATGCGGACTGGTGCAGGCACTGTGGAAAGCAGTGTGGAGATCCCTCATGAAATTAAAAATGGATCTGCCTTTTGACCCAGCGATACTATTTTTGGGAATATATCCGAAGGAACCCAAAACACTAATTCGAAAGAACATAAGCATCCCTGTGCTCATTGCAGCGATATTTACAATCGCCAAGATACAGAAGCATCAGTAGGTGAGTTGGATATAACAACTATGGGGCATTTACACAATGGAATACTACTCAGCTATTAAAAAGGTGAAAATTTTACCCTCTGTGACAGTATCAGTGGACCTGGAGAACATGATGCCAAGTGAATAAGCTAGTTAGAGAGAGACAAATACCACATGATTTCACTCATAGTGGAATCTAATGAACAAACTGAACTAATAAGGAAAACAGAGACAGGCTCATAGAGATAGCAGGATGACAGCTAAGGAGGGTGGGGAGGTTTGGGGGTGAAGGGACTGAGCAAAATGGAAAAAGGACTCATGGACATGGACAACAGTGTGGTGAGTGCTGGGGTGGAGGGGTGTATAAGTGGATTAAATGGTACAGAAAAAAATACAATAAAAAGTCCTGTTCTAAAACAACTTTTTAAGAAACATATTGTTTACTTTTTAAAAAACCCAAAACCAGTAGCACTCTATCAACTAAAGACAGAGTTCAAGTCCTCGCTTTTCCTCATTACTTACAATCAAGGCAAACATACAACTGGTCTACAGTACTAGCGGCAAAGGGTTTGGAGATATTAAAATTTCTTTTTTGTGGACTACTTACATTTAAGAAATTCCTCTCATGGTCTTTCTTTTTGGATTGCTTAGTGCTCTTATTTTCTTGTCTCTCTTCTCTTATGCATCTGGGGCAGTAGGAAGAGTTCGAGCTTTCTAGAACTTGTCAGGACCAAGATTCCTTTCCTCTTTTAAAGGCTAAACAGGGATCAAGATGAGAAAAGGTGATATTGAGTGAATGCCTTAAGCCAATTAACTTAGGCTTCATGGCTTAGTATCTACAGGAATGATTTTTTTCAAAAGACAGTGAGGGCTTTGGCTGGTGTGGCTCAGTGGACTGAGTGTCAGTCTGTGAACCAAAGGGTTGCTGGTTGGATTCCCAGTCCAGGGTGCATGCCTGGGTTGCAGGCCACATTCCCAGGAGGGGCCGTGCAAGAGGTAACTACACATTGATGTTTCTCTACCTCTCTTTCTCCCTTCTCCCCTCTAAAAATAAATAAATAGAATTTTTTTTAAAGGGTAAACTACCCTTTCAAGAAAACAAGGGCAAGAGATGAGATAGGTAAATTAAAATGTCAGAGGTTAATGTGTAGAAGTGTTCTCTGTTTTGTCCCTAGAGTAAAGATGACTCAAATAAGTTAATTTGCTGAGAGGGAGGTATTAGTAAGAATACAAGATCTTACCAGAAGCTATCCAGCCATGTAATATGAAAAATAGAGACATTTATTGAAGAACCTACAAGATACAAGAAACATTGTACATAGGACAATGATTCCTCAGTCCCCTTCAAAGCAGGTGCCTTGGGACCTCACACTGTTCTCCCAATTGCAATCAGTTGCCCTGTCATATTTTCCTGAATCTCACTGATGGTCTGAAATTTCTTCCCTTTCAAAGGTGATTTTAGTTTTTGGAAAAGCCAAAAGCCACAGGACACCAAATCTGGGTTGTACAGGGGCCAAGTTACCTGGGTGATTTGATGTTTTGACAAAAAGCTCCATATGAGACATGATGCATGAGTGGGCATGTTGTCATGATGAAGCTGCCAATCAACAGTTGGGCAGAGTGGCAGCCTTCAGAATCATCCGAATAGTTTCTGTGGAGGAATGTTCAAGCTTAACACAAAATCTGATGCAGATTCATTGCTCTACTCACTCAGTCATTTTGTATGTGACAGCCACACAGTACACATGCTCACCTGACGGCATCTATTACCATTCACTGTACTGTCTGGTACAATGAAATCATCATTGTTCATCCATGCACATTCCAATCCACTCTCCTTGGCTGCCAGTTTACATCCATGTTATGTAAACCATTCTTGTTATTTTAACAATGGCTGGACTTTTTCCAGATGACTTCATATACATTAATACTTAAATATATAAATGGAAATGTTAAAGAATTAATTCATTACAACAGGGAAGGCTGGTAGATATGACATAAATATAAACATTTATGGAATAGAGATACTCCAGGCTAATGACCAATAATATTTGAGAACAAAAGATGTGGCAGAGTGACTTGGAAAAGTTGAGTAAGTCACCATGAGTCTGCAATTCCTTGCTTCTTCAACAATGCTCTGATGACCAGTACTGTATCAAATTCGAACATTTTATAACATTTCTTAAAATGTAGGGCCATCTTCAGAAATAACTCATGCCTATGTGGTCAATTAATATATAACAAAGGAAACAAAAACATACAGTGGGGTAAACATAGTCAATAAATGGTGTTTGGAAAATGGAACAGATATATGCAAAAAAACAAAACTAGATCACCTTCCTACACCATATAAAAGAATAAACTCAAAATGTATTAAAGACTTAAATATTAGACTTAAAATCATAAAATTCCTAGAAGAGAACATAGGCAGTAAAAATCTCTGACATTTCTTTTAGCGATTCTTTTGTGATATATCTCCTTAAGCAAGGGAAAGAAAAGATAAACAAATGGAACCACATTAAGCTAAAAAGTTTTTGCATAGCAAAGGAAACCATCAACAAAACAAAAAGATAATCTACTGAATGGAAGATATTCACCAATGATACACCTGATAAGGGGCTAATATCCAAAATTTATAAGAAACTCATTCAGCTCAACACCAGAAAAACAAACAATTCAATTTAAAAATAGGCAGAGGATCTGAATAGACACTTCTCCAAAGAGGACATACAGATGGACTATAGACATATGAAAAGATGCTCAATGTCATCAGTCATCAGCAAAATGCCAGCTAAAACCACAATGAGATATAAACTCACACACGTCACAAAAGTATTGGTGAGGATGTGGAGAAAACAGACCCTTCATGTATGGTTGGTGGGAATGCAGACTGGTGCAGCCACTGTGTAAAACTGTATGGAGTTACCTCAAAAAATTAAAATTAGAACTGCTTTATGACCCAGTTATTCTTCTTTTGGGTATACATCTGAAGAAACTTAAAACACTACCTTGAAAGAATGTATGCACCCCAGTCTTCATTGCAATGTTATTTATGATAACCAAGATAAGGAAGTGACCCAAGTGTCTACCAACTGATGAGCGGGTAAAAAAGTGGAGGTACATATATACAGTGAAATGGCACTCAGCCATTAAAAACAATAAAATTTTACCATTTTTGGCAGCATGAATGGACCTAGAGGGTATTATGGTACATAAACTAAGTCAGACAGAGAAAGATAAATACTATATGATTTCACTTTTATGTAGAATCTAAAGAACAAAATAAATAATAAAACTGAAACAGACTCACAGATACAGAGAACAAACTGATGGTTGCAGAAAGGAGTGGGTCAAGGACTCAATGAAAAAGGAGAAGGGGTTAAGAAGCGCAGATTGGTGGTTACAAAATAGTCACAGGGATATAAAATACAGCACAGGGAATATATTCATTGATATTGTAATAACTGTGTGTAGTGCCAGGGGGATACTGGAAATATCAGGGAGAACACTTTGTAAAGTACATGATTGTCTTACCACTATGTTGTACACCTGAAACTAATACAAAATAATACTGAATGTAAAGTATAGTTGAAAAAAAAAGAAGGGCCACCTCTGGCCCCTCCTTTGTTAGATGCAAATTTATAGACAGGAACTGGCACCTTTCTTTATAAATTTGATTTGAATTTTTGATATTTATTTTACTCAAATATCAGAATGATTTTTTTCATTTTAATGATCAGCCTTGGCATTAAAAACATTTTTAAATGACTATGTCCAAATAGTTCATGTAAATACTATTATTTTATATATCATTAATATTTGATAGTGTCAAAGATCAGTTTGTATGTTTTTAGTTACCAAATTTGTAATAGCCAAGATCTGGAAACAGTCCAAGTGTCCATCTGTAGATGAGTAGATAAAAAAGCTGTGGTATATTTATGCAATGAAATACTATGCAACCATAAAAAAGAAGGAACTCTCACTTTTTGTGAGAGCATAGATGGACCTGGAAATTTCCCATGCTAAGTAATTTTACTTAGCATAGTAATGCTAAGTGAAATAAGAAAGTCTATGAAAGACAAATACCATATGATTTCACTTATACATGGAATCTAATGAATGAAATAAATTGACAGACAAAAGAGATACAGAGGCATAGGTACAAGGAACAAAATGACAGCTGTCAGAGAGGTGGCAGGTAGGGGGACTGGATTAAAGAAGGTCAAGAGATTAGGCAAAGAACATATATGCATAACCCATAGCGATTGACAATAGCGTGGTGATGGCCAGAAGGAAGGGTGTAGAGGCTTGGTGGAGGTGGGCAAAGAGGGTGAAATGGGGACATCTCTAAATGTGTCAACAATAAAAGTGAACTTAAAAAATAATGTGTACTTTGCCTCTTTAGTAATTTTTTAAAAAGAGATTTTTAAATAAAATTCCAGAGAAGACTGATTTCTTGCTCTCTGTACATAAATAGTCTGAGGTTAATTGATTTATAAAATGGGAACTGGAGTACAGGATGGAAGAAGGCATTAGATTAATGCTACTGTAGACATACCAATAACATAGGAAAAAAGAGAGAAGCCTAATTCCTTGGGCTCAGAAATATTTTATGAAAAACTCTTTTCATTAAAATAAGACTAAGTCTAGCTATTCTTCCTTTCTTGTGTAAGACAGTAAAAAAAATATGTCTACTTAAATTAGCTTGCCCCAGAATCTCCCGAGCATTTTTGCTTCTTCAACAGTGTTGTCACAGAATTGTGTGTCACAATTAAGGATAGAAAGGATCTGAAACCCAAAACTGAGGAAGACTATTCAAAAACACATGAATTATTTTTTATTATAGTTCTACTTTCAGAAGTCAATTTGAAAAATAACTATTTCTTCAATTTCTTAAAATCATGTGTCTTCGGTTATTAATGGTTTTTATAGCTCAAACTGGGTTCAACTTCTTCTAGTATATTAGAATTTCACATTCTTCAGTTCACAGCCAGAAAGCCCAGTGCAGTAAATCTTTTCATGTTTAACCTCTCTGAATTAAAGCATAAAGTTTATTTAACTGAACTAAAAATATAATTTTCTAGAATAGAAACAGATAATGATTAATTCACTAATTTTAGAGAGTTTGGTCTTTCTTCAAAATATATTTCTTAACTATGATTAATAGGGACAATTTTATTCATTTCAAAAATACAAATCATATAATCACAAGAAGAGCAGAAAAAACTGTAAGCATTGTTACCACACAATGAATCATCATAGCACATCCAACCTTAAAACAGCTTTAGAATTTTAAGAACTTAGGTTACTTGTTTGGACCAAAGAACAAATTTAATTTTATCTGCTACTATAACTCAGAATCTAAATGTTCTTGCTATCATGTCAAATGTAGGTCTCATATTTTGGGGAGTGTATGTTCTGGATTTTTTTTTTTTTTTTTTTTTTTGGTGGTGAGAGGCTGCCAGTTGGCTCAAACTGCATGAAATGTTTTGTATGGAGCTATAATTGAATACATAGGCCCTTCACGCATGCAGAGAAAACCAGCCATTGTGTCATCAGGAGGTATATTGTCACTTAACAACCCACTGTAGAAGTAAACAAGAAAGTCAATTTTTCACAGCTTTTTTTTGTCTTTTGAGTATTTTGCTGAAACCTATAAACCATTATACTGTCAATATATTCTTTGGCACATAACCAATATACTTCTTTTCTGTCTCGAACTCCAGTAACTTCTGTCTTTGAGAGGACTGCATGCTATCAGTGCCTTCTGGGTCCTATAATTTATCTGTATGACACTTTGTGGTACAGATAATTGTCTATTGGTCTTTCCTCCAAATGATTTAGAGCAAAATCAGGGGTGTATACAATGTGAATTTTAATAACTGTCATTATAAAGGAAGTAGAAATGAATGCAAAAGCCTGTAATCTTTTTTTTAAAATAAGAAATTGAACTGATCACAAAGTACAGAAAGGGAGTTCGAGTTATCAACTCAGCATTAAAAAGTGATCATAATCTAAGACAACATTTCTAACTATCACTTCCACAACTTTTAGCTTTGGAAGGAAACTGTTGGAGAGAGCACTGAATTCTTAAAATGTAACAGTGCCTCCCTAAAAGGCCTGTTGAGAGGATTCAGTGAGATTACATTTCTAAAGTACATGTTCTGACACAGGAAAATACACGATAAATAGAGAAGTGGTAGCAACAGTAATCAGAAGATCAGGATCTCAGTGTCATTCTCACCCCCTACTATTGCCCATCAGCATGTCATTTAACATGTCTCCTCCTCAGGTCTCTCATAGATAGAAACAAATTAGAACCCCTTATGGACAGGCTTTTCCCACATTGTTATGAAATCAAGTAGGAAAATTTTATGGACATATCTTTAAAAATATAATTATTAAAATATATTCTTATTTATATCTAGCACTTCAACATCACATCCAATAAAGGAACTATTTCTAAAGCACCTCTGAAATGTACTTGTTCAGATCATGCTTGAATATCAGAATGATTAGTAGCTCATGACTTGTAATTCAGTTAGCTCAAGGCCGGCAGGGACACAGGCGCAGAAGCACGTGTACTTTCCTTATTTGTCTTCCTGCTGATATTTCCCTGTTGTCAGGCCCAGGACCCGCCTTAGTGGGTCGTCAATGGCGGTTAGAGTTAGAAAACAAGGGCATGGGAATGCAAACCAGAATTTTCATTCTTCTCATTGCAGTCCATTCATAGACAACCAGGAATTGGCTACATACATAAATTTGAAATAAAGCACATGAGAGTTGAAGGAAAGAGAAATCTATGAGCAATTATTGTCTTTCAATTCTTATTTTGACATTACAGACAGAGTACCTGGGGGAGTTTGTTTGATTAAGGAAATGACTAGTGTTCCATTAAAATGTGTTACTTATTTGGTTATCACATTCTAGCTGGCCTTAATGAAAATAACTTGCTTTCAGGCATGTGCACCTTTTGTTAAAGTTGGCTACACAATGAATAATGTAAAATTAAAAAGTCAGATAGATTATAAAGCCATAGAGAGACAGAGAGAAAAAAAGATGTAACAGTTGCAAATGCTTTTAGAATCTGCATATCTGATCGATGTCTCAAAGTTAGTTAAGACATCAGGAAACTGAGAAATTAGACCAACTCTTCATTTTCTTTGAAGCCTAACTGTCATGTTGACCTGTGAACTGGGTTGCAGATTTTAAAAGGAGCCACACACTAAAAAGGACCGTGACAGTGGAATAACTCTTCTTCCATGCTTCATGACAGAGCCACTTACCGATGAAAGTAAGTGCTGCTCTTAACCTTGAAGATAAATAATTACACTCTAACTATAAGGTAAGCAAGAGGTGCATAATAGTATATTGCTACTGTGTTATTAAGCAGTCACTTAAATGTTGTACTATTTGACAGCTATATGGCATAATTACATGCTGGATGAGAACATTCATTTTACAAAGTGCCTATCCAAAAAAATTTTAAGAGTATTTTAAAAGCATCAAACATTTTAAAATAACTCCCTACAGAGTTAAACTAAAAACTGCAAATAGCAATAACACCATGTTAAGACTGATCAAATACTCAGGCTAAAGATGATAAATGTAACTACGAACTAAGATCTCCACAAGACTAAACTTAGATTGACATCTACATTGATCCAAAAATTTTCCTAGCAGCAGGCAAGATGTGCAATAGACAATAACGAAAGGATCTGAGACTTTTGAAGGTACGAACATAAAAGGAGTTGAGTGCTAACTTCGCAGTATTAAATATAGTATGTCTTATTATTCAAACTCATGCAAGATTTTAATAGAATTCACAATTGAACTAAAAGTGAAACACAATGGGGAGTTTAATTGATGTTGAAGTTAGAAAGAATTGACCAGAGTTTTGAGAGAAGCTTTTCCAGTTATCATCAAGTAACAGTGACACATATGCTGGTCTGAGGAACCTCAGTACGTCCTCCAATAAAGCCTGCCCCTGCATCTAACCTTGTTTGGAAGAAGGCATTTATTAGATTTGAAATGTGGTTGATAAATAAAACATTTTAGAATACAGAAAGTTAGAACCAACCTATTTGCTTTTCAACTGAACTGGTTGGTAGGTAAAAGCCTCAAATAAAATACAAAAATGTAATTTTGAATATAATATGGTATGTATTTTAATAAGATTACTTCAGATGAAAATAGGAGTTCAATAGTCAAATCCACTAAAATCATACTACTTTTCATTATTAAAAAGTTAGGTATGCTCAAATAATTGACTTATTTCAAAATTTCCTAAAAGGAAACAAAGTTGGATCTAGCAATGCAAATGCTACTCTCTATTTTTCAAATCTAGAGTGTACCACTTTTTTCTTTTTTTAAAATTTAATCTTCATTGTATATTTTTCCATTATCATTGAGCCCCTTTATGCCCCCCTCCCCCCAGCAATCACATCATTGTCCATGTCCATGAGTTCTTTTCCCTGTAACTTTTTTCCTTCTCCTGCTGAGGACCTGGGCAGTGTGTTGCCACATACATTGTATGTAAAGACATGACAGGATCATGTATATTGAGAAGGACTGAGAGTTCCTTATTGTAGCCTGAGAAATAGTTCAGCAGACTACAGGGGATCATAGTATCCAAGAAAGGTGACTGTGGGATCTTGGTTATCATTCCAGCATTTTCCTACATCAGCCCCTGGTCAGAGCTCATTGTTGTACCTGACCCTGCTAACAGTTGGGCCTATTTCCTCTCATTGGAAAAGTCCAATGTTAGGTAAAAGTCAATAGTAGAACTGGGAAAATTTTGAAATGTATGACAAAGCTTTTTATTCTCTTTGGATTCCATCTAAATTAATAAGGTAATATTTTACTTCCAGTGTCAAAAATTAATAGAGAAGCTTTTATCTCTAGGAAAAGCATGAAAGGTTGTCTTTAGATTTTTAGATTTATATTTCTAATGCTCATTTGTCCTTGGTTAGCTATATACCAGGGTTGGTTGCATATCAGTTGGGAGAAATGTAATATTGAAATGACTAGAATTAGGGCATGAAGTGATATAACTCTTAAAGAAAGGCAGCCAAGTCAATCATTTATGTACAAGATTAGCTCCACATTAATAAGATACTGCACTGTATTGCATTTATAAGCACCTCATCTTTTCCTCCCAAAATTTGTATACGTTCATTTTCTCTCTCCCTCCCCCTCCAACACCCACACTCATACATGTGTGCTGAAAGAGCAGAGAGATAAAATTTTTTTAGAACAAAACAGATAACAGATAAAAATTAAGTATGCCTTCCGTTTTATGGAATTCTTATCTTCTGGAGTGGGGAGTATTTAAGAGGGAACTAAATTCAAAAGCAGGCAAGACAGTGAAAGTACTGGAATTAGAACCTCATTCTTGAAAGTGTAACTGAGTTTCCTTTATACTAGATTAAGTTCTCTTCGGAAAGTATTATTTTAAGTTAACTAGACAGTATTTTCAAGTTATAGCTTCCCCTTATTAAAAAAAACAAAAACAAAAAACAAAACAAAACAAAACAAAAACCAGTGATCCCTCTAGTGGTTGCCTTTAAAACAGCATTAAAATTACAAGGTCATTTTTGAAGATGGACACTGAATGGTGGACACTAAAAAGTCACCTCACTCTTTTTGGATAGAATGAGACAAGGATTATTAAATGACAAGAATCTAAAACACCACTGCATTCAAGGACACTGTGTCCTCTAAAAGGAAGAACATTGGGCTGAGACCTAAGTCCTTGCCCTGATCTAAGTTGTCACTTAGTCGTACTGTGCATGTGCTGTGATGAAATTAAAGAAATAACTATTTGAATTGATGATAAAATCAATTAGATTTTTAATAAATAAATCCATTGTCCATACTTTTGCACTAACAAATCTTCACCAGTTTTCCTTTCTCTTGTTGATATTAAATCTAATTCTCTGTTTCTAGTCCCTTTCCTCTTCTTTCTAAATCATTTGACCATATTAACAATTCCTTCCTGTTATAATCTTACTCACAACAAACTTTTTGGCATTTTCTCTCTCTCCCCTTTCACACTAGAGCCAAATTGCCTGATTTCTTCTATACATACATGAAGCACTTCCGTCTCTGAATATCCAAATTCCACATACCACTCAGAAGGTATTATAATGCCTTCTTCATGAGGTTTTTATTGCCCCTCCTAGATAGTACTTTCTCCACTCATTGGAACTCCCACAGCAACCTGTACATGCCTCTTTCAGGGCATTTACAATTTTCTGCAAACCTAGCTGCCCCCCGAAGAGTTTCACATATGACCAACTATCACCACTGTTTGAGTACCCCAGGGTTACAAATCTAGTCACCTACCATGTCACCTCTCCTTGCTGGTCCTCCTTTGTACCACCCTGCCCTTCTGCTGTCTACTCATTACCATCTGAATCCACTTTGGGACTCTTGAAGTACCTGTGGCCTGATATTCCATGTCCAACTGAGAAAATTCTCTCAGCACCTTTTGTATTAACTCAGATATAAGGTCACCAACTTAGTTCTGAGTTCCCAATATCTTACCTAAAAGTACTATGTGGGGCATCTACAAATGGCTTGTATGTGGTAGTCTGAGCCGTAAACTAATCTATATCACACTGAAATTCTCCCCTTCCACAGGAAAACTAAGGCCTCATTATTATGTTAGTCTGTTTTTCTCATAAATGAGCTCATTTCCAAAAAGCCCAGAGTCCCTATTAAAATCCTTTCAGAACAGCCAGCAGTTTGTCAAACAGGGCTATATGTATTTACAGTGTGGACACAAACTGGATTTTGCTTGCTCATCCCCACTCCACCTGTTCTAATACTCACCTTGAAAGAAAGTTCTATGTCTATGTCATCAATGTTTCTCCAATCAATCTAAACACAGTGCTTCACACACACACAACAGGAACTAAATAAAAACCTGGAAAATTAATAATAGACTACAACAACAAATTCCATTTTTGTATATTTCTTATAAATTGATATATCACTTCCATGTTTAAATAGTTGTATTAAATTCTTTGTATATAAATATGTAGAGAACATAAATAAATCATTATTCTGAAAAACTTTCCTGAATTTTATCATAAAATATGTTACTGCTGTTTCATGGAGAATATACTCTATCAATGATTTCCATTAAAATTAGAGTACATTAAAGGGAAATGGAGAGCCTAGGGATTTTGCTTTCCAAAGCTTTGTTCTATTTTAAATAAGTGAGAAATTTAAATTTATGTAAGTAAATACATATAAGATATGTGCATGGAGGTAAATTTTTGTTTCCTATGTTTTGCAGCCTATTATCTTCAGGCTCTGTCAGATGGGCCAGGAGTAGAAAATTGTATATTTTCAGAGCTTTGCATTGGGGTGAGATTTTTCTTGCTTCTGCAGAGGGGTAATGTTCTTTTGGTGGATGTTTCCATATTAAATATCATTCACTAATGTCAAAACAAAGTACTCACAGAGTCCAAGCTTAGGGAACAAATACAAGATATAGTGAGAAAACAAGAAATAAATGTTAATGAGCAAAGATTATTGGATTCCTTTCTCTATTAAACAAAATCTATAACAGAAAAATTTGGGTTCTTCTGTACAAGAGACCAACATAAGAATTTTTTTTGTTTGTTTTAAAACTGTTCTCTTCATCACAAAACTTAAAAATATTGTAAAGATAATCAATATAGTCCTCATTATAATTAGTGGAAATATACCATGCATTTCATTATTCATCTGAAGAGCATTTGGACACCCAATAACTGATTATTATAACCAATAGTATCTGTAGTTGGAAATGTAGCTGGAAATTATATTAACATTTGCATCCTAAATCTTAAAATTAGCAGTAAATCAAGTTATTTTTATGGTATGAAAAAGTCTGGTAGCTATTACCCAATTCCCCTTTCATTTTCTTTCTTCGCTGTACTTTTATTTCAAGATATTACAACCTGACATAAAAATGATGTTTTCTACCTCTTTGAAGCTAGGTAGTCATATTTTGTTCCATTTCTAGATGCTAAATTTCCTGCAGTTTAAAATTATATTTTCCCAGCCTTCAGGTTTTTTCATCTCTTGACTATCTGAATAAAATACTACATAAAGTCCTGGCCTCTTAGGGCTCCCAGTATAAGTTTCCAAAACATCTCTGGTATAAGGACATTGAAGCCAGAAAAATTTTAAATAAGTTTCACATTTTGTTTGTATTTAATGTTGTCTGGTTCTTTACTTTTCTGTTTCACTTTCTTTCTTTGTGGTGATTTTGAAGTGTAATGTTTCTACAAATAGGAAAGTTTCAGTATAGTATAGGAACCCAAAGAATATACCCCATGAGATGAATTCTTATTAAAGGTGGGTGAAGAGAGAAGGTTTATTGTTTTTCAGCTTTTTTGAGATTTAACAGTGTAAATTTAAGATGTAAAATGTGATAACTATATATATACATATATATATATATACACACATTATATATGTAAGTTCTTACCACAATAAAGTCAGTTAGTACATCCATTGTTCAGTTACTTTTTGGGGGAGAGTAAGCAGGTGGGAACTTTTAATATCTACTATTTCAGCCACTTTCAAGTATACCGTATTATCAGCTCTAGTCACTATGATGTACATTAGGTTCCCAAAACTTATTCATCTTATAACTGGAAGTTTGTATCCTTGGACAAACCTCACCATTTCCCCCATTCTGCCTCCTGTAGCAATCACCAATCTAATCTCTGTTTCTGAGAGCTTGGTATTTTAGATGCCACACGCAAGTGAGGTCATACATTGTTTTTCTCTCAGTTATTTCACTTAGCATGATGTTCTCAGTTTTCATCCATCTTGTCTTAAATGGCAGGATTTACTTCTTTTGAATGACTAAATAATATATGTGTATGTGTTTTATTTATCATATCTAATCATCCATCAAGGACACAGGTTGTTTCCATATCTTGGCATTTGTAAATAATGCTGCAGTGAATGTGGGGAAGAGATATTTCTTCAAGATTGTGACTTCATTTTCTTCAGATATATACCCAGAAATGTTGAATAAATGTTGAATAATATGGTCACTCTAGGTTTAATTTTTTTGAGGAAACACCATACCGTTTTCTATGGTGACTGTACCAATTTACATTCTCACCAACAGTACACAAATGTTCCCTTATCTCCACATCCTTGATAGAACATATTACCTGTTGTCTTTTTTATAGTAGCTATTCTAACAGTTGTGAAGTGGTATCTCATTGTGATTTTGATTCCCTTTCCAATGAATAATGATATTGAGCCCCTTTGCGGGTACCTGTGGGCCATTTGTATAATTTCGACACTTCAAAAAAAGTGTCTGTTCAGGCTGTTTGTCCAGGTTGTTTTTGCTTTTGAGCTGCGTCAACCTCTTATCAGATATATGCTTTGCAAACATTTTCTCGCACTCCATAGATTGGCTTTTTTTTTTATCATTTCTTTTGCTGTGCAGAAGCTTTTTAGTTTAATATAATCCCAATTACTGACTTTTGCTTCTGCTGTTTATGCTTTTAGTATCATATCAAAAAAAATCATTGCCAAGACTGGTGTCAAGGAGCATTTTCCCCATATTTTATTCTAGGAGTTTATGGTTTCAAGTTTTATATTTTTAGTCTTTATCTACTGCAAGTTAATTTCTGCGAGTGGTGTAAGACAGGGGTTCAAATTCATTTTTCTGCATGGGGTTATCAGATTCCTCATCACCATTTATTGAGGAGACTGTCTTTTTCTCCACTGAATATTCAGGTTCCCTTGTCGAATATTAATTCCCACATATACAGGGGTTTATTTCTGAGCTCTTGATTCTGTTCCATTGGTCTGTCTCTTTTTATTTCAGTATCTCAATATTTTGGTTAGTGTAGGTTTGTAGTACAGCTCGAAATCAGGGAGTATGATGCCACCAGCTCTGTTTTTCTTTCTCAAGATTGCTTTGGCTATTCAGAGTCATTTGTGGTTTCATATAAATTTAGCCATTGATTTTATATTTCTGTAAAATTGCCACTGGAACTTTGATAGGGATGGCATTGAGTCTATTGATAGCTTTGGGTAGTATGGACATTTTAACAATACTAATTCCTCTGATCTGTGAATACAAGGTATTTTCCCATTTCTTTCTCCCTTCTTCAATTTCTTTTATCAATGTCTTACAGTTTGTAGTGCACAGATCCTTCACCCTCTTGGTTAAATTTATTCCTAAGTATTTTATTGTTTTTGATACTATTGTGAATGGGATTGTTTTCTTTATTTCTTTTTCAGAGAATCTGTTGTTAGTGTATAGAAATGTAATTAAATTTTGTATGTTGTTTGTATCCTGCAACTTTACTAAATGTTTTTATTAGTTCTACCAGTTTTTTTGGTTTTGTCTTTAGGGTTTCTATATATAGAATCATGTGGTCTGAAAACAAACAATTTTACTTCTGCTTTATGATTTGGAAATTTTAATTTCTTTTTCTTGCCTGGTTGACCTGGGTAGGACTTCTGGTACCGTGCTGAATACAAGGGATGAGAGTGAGCACCTTTGCCCTGTTTCTGTTCCTCGAGGAAGAGATTTTAAACTTTCCACATTGAGTATAATTTTAGCTGTAGGCTTGTTAGGTATAGCCTTTATTATTTTGAGGTATGTTCCTTCTATATGCAATTTATTGAGAGTTTTTATTATTAAAGGATGATATTTCTGCATCTATTAAGATGATAATATGTTTTTATCTTTCATTCTATAAATGTAATGTATCAAATTTATTGATTTGCATGTATTAGACCATCCTTGTATCTCACTTGATCATGGTGTATAAACTTTATAATTTTCTCTTAAGCTTGGTTTGCTAATACTTTGTTGAGAATCCTTTTGTTTATATCTATATTCATCAGGAATGCTGGCCTGTAGTTTCTTTTCTTGTAGTTTCCTTGTCTGGCCTTCATATCAGCGTAATGCTGGTCTCATAAAATGAGCTTGAGAGTGTGCCCTCCCCTCCTAGGTCTGGAAGAATTTGAGAAGGATTAGAATTAATTCTTCTATAAATGTTTGGTAGAATTCACCAGTAAAGTCATCATGTCCTGCACTTTTCTTTGTTGGGAGGTTTTTGATTACTGACTCAATCTCCTTATTTCATTGTTGGTGTGTTTGGATTTTTTCTATGTGATTCAGTATTGGTAGATTTATTTTTTTCAGAATTTATCCATTTCTTCTAGTTTATCCAATTTGTTGGCATACAATTGTTTATAGTAGTCTCTTTTGGTCTTTTGTGATATCAGTTGTAATGTTTCCTCTTTCATTTATAATTTCATTTATATTTTTACTCCTCCCCACAGTTTTAAATTATCAGTTACAATATACATTTTTACACTGCGTATCCAGTAACAAGTTATTACAATTATAGCTATTTTAATACATTTGGTTTTAACTTTAGTTTTAAATGATTTATGTACCACCATTATAATAAGAGAATATAAATTTGACTATATATTTACCAGTGACTTTTACACATTCACACATTTTATGTTGGCAGGGTTGCAGGTTGTTTATTGCAATTTCTCCTGGCCAAATGAGGTGTCAGGTTTGCGCTACCTAACCAACGGTGCCACTGGTACTCTGTGTTCAGGTGAGGCCACGGGTTATGCCCTGACATTGGGCAAGGCTACAGCCTAGGCTTCGTGATTGTGTGGGCTGTTGGTTGTGCTCTGTTTTTGGGTGAAGTCAATGGGCAGGCTCTCTGGTCAGCTGGGGCTTCCAGCTGGACCCTGCAGCTGGGTGGGCTACAGACTCTGTTTCATCATTGTGCTGGGCTGCTGTCCAGGCTCATTGGTCAGGTAGGGCTACAGGGTGTGCTCTGCAGTTGGGTGGTGTCACTTGGCTCCCTGCCCAAGCAGGCTATAGCATGTGTTCCACAGCTGCCATGCATTGTGGCCAAGTTTCTCAGAAGGGCAAGACTAGCGGCTATGCTCAGTAGTTGGGCAGGACTACAGGTTCTCTCCCTTGTCTGGGCAGGGACATAGAATGGTTTCCACAGATGGTGTGGCAGGGGATCCAAATCAAGAAGAATTGCCAGCTGAGCTCCCTGGCTAGACAAGACCACCAACTTGGCTCTGAAGATGGTCATACTTGCTTGGGTGCTGCTTCAGGTAGGAAGGCAGTGCACCAAGATCTGAGTGATGTTTGCCGTAAGTACCACCCCACTCCTTTGTCACTATCTGCTCCCCAGTGGTTGAGCTCTGCAGATGCCCGCAGTGATCCTCATGAGATGAGACCCAAGTGGACCTCCCGGGAAGTGTTCCACAATGCTGGGAAAGTTGTATGTCCACCTAGGGTTCTCTTTTTCTCACTGGAGAGACCACAATCACAGGAAGGCACTTTTGGTGTAGGACTGTGCTGACCTCAAGGAGGGGTGATGTGGTCAAAATGAAGCCACTCCCTTTATCCATCTAATGTTATCCTCAGCTTCTATGGATTAGGACGGTGCTTCAGCCTCACCCTGAATTTTGAGATTTTCCCAATAATGTCTTGTCTATGGTAGTCGCTAGCTGATTTTTTATGAGAGGAACTGAAGTCAGGAACAACCTATGTCACTAACTTAATGATGTCACATTTTAGGAAGAGTGTTTTAAAAACAGTGATGAAAACTGCAAGCTAAGTCATGAGGATAAAAGACATTTAGTCAAGAGTCTAAAAAGTGGGGATAGGGGGAATGTGGCAAATATTATATTTTCCAAAAAGATAAAAAATGAAGAGGAACAATTGCTGTACAGTTGCAGTCAGAAAGTCGGAGATCACAGTACAATGAAAAGCTGAAGCCCAGAAAATTAAGTGCCTGATCCCATTTTGTAGCGCTAATAAGGTGCTCTCACCACCTCACAGTACGGCCTTGGGTGAACGTGAAGTGTGGGAGCTTTTGGAACTCAGGTCTAGACATTGATTTCAATGTAGACACCACAGAAGGCTATTAACAGAATCAGGTAAGTGCTGAGACAAGATATCCAGAAGGAAACACAGTTTGTCATTAGAGGGAAATCGCTTGTCTCCCTTTCCTCACTTTCTATAAAGGAAAAGTTGAACTCCCATCACAATGAGGAGGTGACAGAGTGTTGGAATGAAAAGTTTTGAACTCTCAACGCTCATACAAGGAAAAGGAAAAATATAGTTAGTCAGCATCTGAGATATAGGTGGGTATAATCAGCTTTTCACAAGGTGGTGAAATCACTGCATTGCAAAAGCGGATTAGACTGCCTCTCACTCTCTACTCTTGCCTTCATCCTGATGACCGTGAGCAAGCTTAGAGTCTGGCCTATGACCCACCACTGCTCACAAGTAGGTCCCAAGGTGCGGGAGTTGTTGGTTTAAACCGAAGAGGGGCAACAAATACTGTCAATGGAAAGAAATAAGCAAGGCCTGAGTAAAATTAGAATTCCAGGAAAAAATAATTTACATCAGTTTACTGTTTAAGAATAAAAATATCAGATGGGGTTCACAAAATTTGGAAACAAAGTATCTGAGTTTCCCTCAGCAGTGCATACACTAATTTTTAAAGGAGGGAGAGACCTGAAAGTCAATTATGAGGAAAAAATTCAGAGGTATTTGAGGCATCAAAACAGATAAATTTGCAGTGAGAGATGGCCTGGAAGTAAAGGCCATTGCTATTTGGGACCCAAATAAACAAATAACATATCATAAGCCTATGAAATAATGTCCTGTCTTCGTGCAAGCCTAGAATAATAAATTTAATTTTGGAAATTTCAGTGTAGCAAAGATGTAGATTAAATAAAAAGATCCACAGGAGAGCTAAAAAAGTTGAAAGCTAAAAGGTTTGGAGAAACAGAGGCACTGATTCATACCTCTGATTTGCAGATTAAAGACACTAAGTATGTGGACCTCAGCTCAATAATTATTTACCATGAGCCTCAGTAACTGATCATAAATATTTAAAGGATACATGTGGAAGAAAAAATGATTTAGCTGGTGACCAGGAACACAGAATGACAGATACAATTAAATTACTGATTTTAGTTTGGGCAAATGAATTTGATGTGTGACCTAGCTGGGGGCCAGCCTTCCTTGTGACCGGGTCAGCGCTCACCGCTGAGGACTTGGTGTCCTAGGTGCTTTGCTTCGAACAAAACTACTCCACCTGCCCAGAGCCTTTCTCTGCACCAGGCTTTCCTTTCATCTTGCTTTACCAGAAATTGAAATCATTGCAATGTGTAAAAGTTCTGCCTAAGTTATCTCCCAAAATTCCTCTGATACCATGTATATGTTACTTAGGAGGGAGAGAAACATCCTGAGGTCTGCTTAGAATGTTAGTCTTAGTCCATTCATAGAGATTTTCAGTTACCACCTTAGAAAAAACAATAACAGCCTCTAAGGGGAAAGTTCTGAGAAAATTTCACTAGAAATATGACCTGTGCTTAGCCTTGATAATCCTGTACCTGCTTAAACAACATAATTTTGTGGAAATATGAAGGGCAAGTTCAAAAAATATACGCTGGCTGAAAAATTGTACTGTTAAGAGGCGGAACTTTTCAGAACTCTCAAATACTATGTTTTAAGTTATGAATTTGAAAATTGGTTAAGAATGACTTTGCCATTTATGTGCCTCAAAACAACTCCATTATCTCCAACGCTGTATTCTTAAAACTCTCATTCAGAGGTGGGCAATCTACAACCTGCAAGCCACATCTGGTTTTTGTAAATGCAGTTTTATGGAAACACATCCATGTTCATTTGTTTATGGACTGTCTGCAGCTGCTTTTCCCAGGTAACTCCATTTCTGTTTGCCCCAAGAGCAAGAGTTAGAAACTGACATGGAACATGAAATCCAGAGAGAACAAGGAAATTTTTCAGTCACAATTTACAGAGTAGTTTCCTTTCTGTGGCAACTTTCCACTTGTCTTTTGGATAATGAATGAAGATTAATTACTTGAAAATAGGATGCTTGCCAGGAACTTTGACTTCAGAAAAAGAACATAGATTTCATGGAGGAGAGGTATTTCCAATCTGCCTGACAAGCGACAAATTTCCGCAATATTAGCCTGAAAGCATTTGGAAGCCCAACTGATAAAAATGTATGGCACTGGGGTTGGCATGATACACAACAAGAGAGGGACAAGACATAAAATAAAAGGATGCTTTGGAAACCACAGATAAACTAGACGCCAGCCGACTCCTGATAAACAGATGGTTATTAGTGTGCGTGGCATTTTCTGTTTCAGAACGGTCGTCAGGACTCTGGTAAAGGCTGTTAACGGTAAAGATCCAGAAACATGAACAAACATACTTTCTACTCATACTTTTCAAATTCTGCCTTAATTTTCAAAGTGGCTGTCTTGCCCTAGTCCATTTTTTTCCCTCCTGGTAACGTTTCTACCGATCTGCATGCCTTAGCTTTTCCAAGGTCGTTCTCCTTACTCAGCCTGTGGCACTGATTACAGAGCAGCTGCACTGCAATGACAAAGACTCTCTGCTGGGAGGCCTCTCACTCATTCTCTTTTTACCTAAAACTGTCTTCGGGCCTTTAACAATTTTCTCTTCTTTCACTTTTGAAAAGAAATTACCTTACTCCTTTCCAAGGCTGGGCTTCAAACCCATTACATTTTATCCCGTTTAACTCTCAGAACTTACCTTATAACTTCTTTTTTACATTACCTTCACGCTTATGTTCCCTATTGGCTTCTTTCTTCACCTACAAACATGCTAAAGGTGCTCCCACTCTAAATTAACTGTTTCTTAACTCTACCTTTCGACCTTTTTCCTCTTCATTCCTCTGAACACTCATAGGAATAGGAGTAATTCTCCCTTAATTCCTCATTCCTTTATCATTCACTTTCACCTCAACTCCTAGTCTAGTTTCTGTCTACATAACTTTACTAAAACTCTTTCTTAAAAATTGTGAGTGATAATGTTGCCAAATCTAACAGCGCTGACTCTCTACCTATCCTGCTTTATCAGAAACATTTGAAAACATTGACTTTATGCTCCTTAGTGAGACTCTTACCTCTTCTGACTCCAGGGGTCCTGAACATTGTCATCACTTTTCTTTTCTTATTCTGCCTCTACCCACTACGTGCCCCACATGTTCTTTAAAGCTCTGTTATTTCCTCTATTCTCCTCTCTATTGTCTGCTCTTTTGGGCCTTCATTCTCTCACACTGGGCTATCCTAGCAACACCCAAATTTGACCTTGGTGCTGTCCTCTCATCTCTTCCATCCATCCTTTAAACTGTCCCTAGGATTAGTTTATTAAAACAAACGTCGGATCATCATAGCAAATAACAGCACAAAGTCTATATAAAATTGTGTAGTTTTCAAAGCACTTTTATAATTATTAGATGGATAATATCCACTGTCCTGTCAGCATCATTATTTTTATTTTACAGGATAATACGTTAAGATTCTAAGAGGATAAAAAACATGTCCAGAATCATGGTTTATAAAGGGCTGAGATGATATCTGAACGTGTGTGATCTTCGACTTCCTGATGCTGCCCAGCGGCCTCCATGACACTCCCCTCCTACCATTACTCTTAGTCTGGAGCAGTGTTTATTACCTGAAACCCCCTGCCTCTCCACCTTGTCTTCTACTGCATATACAGGGTTGGGCAAAAATAGGTTTACAGTTGTTCACATGGAAAATCAGACAATAATTACTGAATAACAGTACAAGAACAAACTCTGTGTGTTGCTTACCCACAACTGTAAACCTAGTTTTGCCCACCCTATATTAGTACATGTAAAGTGCTAAAGACAACCTCACACAAGATAAGCACTGCAAACACTTTATCATTATTTCTGCTGTCACCTTTCTCAGCTTGATATGGGCTTTACAACTTCATACTCCCGCCCATACCTTTTCTTTCTTCGCTTAGTTACTGTCTGAATCCACATAAAAGATTCTACTGCACCGCCAAAGGCCCCCGTCCATGAAGTGCACTGCTTCGGTTCACTTCTGCCATGAAATGTGCTATGCTCTGTTTGCGTCCTTCTCTTCCCCACTAGACTTTTTATTTTCTTGAGGCACGTTGTGATTTTTAAAATTCTGTTTTTTCCTTCCTAAGCCAAACACTGTGCTTTATACCTGTCACGTGTATAAAAGTATGCTTGTCAGTGTAAATGTTTTCATCCTTATTTTACAGATTCATACTTAGTCTTAGAAATCCTATGTGTCTTGGCTAGAGTCCAAAGCTAAAGTCCATTACTTATCAAAAGGTGGGTGTGGTGATGTCACTGAAGTGGTTTAGGTGAAAATAATGCAATTTTGGGAAGGTAAAATGGGGGAGATTGTTATATAATATATGTAAATGATCTTTTATGTCAATGCCAGACATCTCTTTATTTTCAGGATATAAGTAATGATGTGGTGACTGTTACTAATGTATAAACTTTCCTTGTATTTTAATTTCAATTTTAATAAAAACATAACTATTGTTCATATTTATTTTAGGGCTCCTATTTTCATCTTGGCCTATCCTAATTTATATGCCTAAGATTAAGTAATTACAGTGAAGATTTTAAAAACATTAATAAAATTACAATTCTAAAAGTACTATATTCTCATTGCAGATATTTTGGAATATACAAAAAGTAAATAATAAAATAAAATACAATAAATAAAACTCTATATTTATATCACTCTTGCAATAATCACTCTTAGCAATGTGTGCTAGCGTCCTATTTTTCATCCACATTTAACAAAAATGAGATCACTTTATGTAAAATTTTGTACACTATTTTATTTATATAACATTCTATCATAGAGTGTCTTCATGCCTTTACATACTTTAAAAACACCATTTTAATGCCTCCAGAGTATTCAATCATGGATGTATCATTATATTTAATCATTTTCTATTTTGATGTTTTAAATTATTTTTCATTATTATGCTGATAAATATCTTTGTACCTAAATATTAATTTATGCTTAAGGTTGTGAAGTTATAAAATCATAAGTTTATACTTTGATTCTGCCTTATTTACAACTTTATTCGAAGCCATAGATCATAAGTCACTAGAGTATTTAGTAAAAAATTTTAAGAGTAAAAGTATTTGAGAACATAAAACATTAGACTAGGCATAGACTAGGCAATCCACATTGTTGTCAATAGAAAGAAGGCTGAGGAAATTTATAAATCAGATACCATGGTGTCAAGGAGAGAGTATTAACAACTTGGGTTGAAGATCCTGTTTACATTAAATCTGCATATGTTCTGCATCTTGTCATCACAAAGTTGAATTTGTCTACATGTTTTGCTGAGAAAGACAAAAAAGATTTTAAGTACTACAAAGATTCTTTCTCATTACCAATGGAAATAATTACTGTCCTTGAGGCTACAAATACTGCAAATCTGGTTTTAGATGTTTGTTGTAAGAAACTGAACTCACTATATGTTTGTTATAGCAAATTGTATTTATTAGAATATATTTGCTGTAGAAAATTGAATTTACTCCCCTAAATTGTAACACGCGCATTAGCACAGTGATAACAGACTAACTCATTGCTTATACCACAGTAAGGTTTGTTCTGTAACTTTACCAATTCACTGAGAATTATAATCATTGGCTTTTGCTTTTTCTTACATTTCTGTTCAAGAAAAATTAATTAGTAATTCCAACAACTTAGTTTCTAAAAATTTTTTCTTCATCAGATATACTCCTGAAAATTGGAATTAATGAAAAATACTATGAAATTTCAACACTTTTAAAACTTTCTGCTGAAGAGATTTGTATAAAAGTTCATTTATTCAACAAATAATATTGAACATGGGTTATGCTAGGCCCCGTGCTGGTTACTCAGGATACAGTTGCTATGAACCAAATATTTGCCCCAAATCATACCCCCAATGACAGTGAGTGAGGGTGACCATGACCCTGTGCCATTGCCCACACTATCGTTGTTTTAAGCCTGAATGATTTTATTTGCCAAATAAAGCATATTATGTTATTAATTTACTTGTCTATTATTACTAGTGATGTTAAAATTCTCCTTATATCTATTTCCTTTTTAATTTATTCATTTTCCTACTGGGATGTTTAACTTAATTAGTTATAGGAGCATATTATATATAAAGAATGTCTATTCTTTGTCTATAATATTTGTGGTAAATATATATTTCACATCAAACATATACATTATATATGTTACATACATATATGTTTTCATACATAGAAGAGTTTTTATTTCCATCTGATTTTTTTTCTTTTGGATGTTTTCCATTGTTTTATGCTTAGAAATGCTGTGTCCATCCCAATACCAGACACATATTCATATATTTTTCTATTTCCTTTGTTTTCATCTTATATTAAATCTTTAATCCCTTACCAAGTAAATTTGGTATATAGTATTAGATAAAGAGCTAGATTTACTTGTTGTTAAATTTCTTATGAGTTGACAACAAATCAATATATTAACTATTTTATATCCCACAAATATGCTACTTTTTCTCTTTGTATATCTAAGAATTTTAATATAGGTTATATATATATATATATATATATATATATATATATATATAAAAATTTGTGTTTCCCAGAGCAAGAGGGGCAAGACTTCTACTCCCATAATGTATTGTATGTTAAGTTTAAATTACATTCTTGGTCCTTGCCCCTCACAAAGCAGCTCTCACCAGAAAAAAAGTGATTTCTTATTTCTTGTTATTTTGTGAGTAATAAAGAATAAAAAAAAAATCCCAACAACGAAAACTCTTTTCTTTCCTGTTTTGTCTTGCTGCTGTGTTTCAATTCTAAACATGCCTTAGGTAAAAGAGTTAAAATAATCACTGAAGACTCAAGAGAATCGCCATGGCAGGATTTTTTTTCTCCTACTATATCACTTTTCATGGCATAGCTCTTACATCCAATGAGGACAAAGACAGTGCTACAAAAACTTCAGTCTCCAAAATACAAAACAATGACTCTTTCTTTAATTTTTAATAATAAAATTTAATTTTTATTTATTTATTTTTATTAAATTTGTTTTTATTTAATTTAGGGCCTCCAATGCATTAGATGGCAGAAGCCTCAATCAATTCTCTGCTTACCCACTCCCTTCCCCAAAGTTTGCTTTTAAGTTCCACGTGTATATAGATTAAAGCATAGAGGATGGGCTAATGTGGGGGTGGCCAGAGCTGGGTAGGGGAGCAGAGGAGGATGTAATCTTGTCTTTATCAGTCCATGCTATCAGCCTAGTACCACGCATTTCCCAGTGTAATAGTAATACATTTCAGCGTGTCATCTTTGTCTGTATCCCAAAGGTCCTTTAAGTACAGAACCTCTTCACATGCCTTTGCCATCTTGCCTCATGGATTATTCTGCTGCCCCCGTGACCGGTTGGGCTCCATCTCGGCTCTTCTCCCAGTCCCTTCAGCTCATTCTGCTGCCCCGCATCATTCTGGACTAACAGAATTCTGTGAGCCTAGCGCAGGCCACCTGCCTGATTCCACGGCCCACTGCACTCTTGGAGGCGCCATTCACATGGAAGCCAACATGCACAGGCCCTTCAGCAATTGTGTAATGTGGTCATTCTTAACATGCCCTTCATGCCACGTCTGCTCTTGGGTGCTTTACTCACAGATTGCCTATGCTCTCAAATTCCCAAACCTTTATGACAATCGTGATCATACTTCGAATCACATGCATGTGAGCATGCATACTCACACACACACACCGAACAGAATATGGCTAAGGACGGGTACCAGAAATTTCATTATTTGCAAGAAGACTCTACCAGTCTCTATTTACTCAATGCTTCCTTGCATCTTTCTCTAGATCAGCCAAATTTTCAGGACCTCTCTCCAGTGTTGGGAGTGAGATATCTAAGCTCATATTTCCTTAATAAGAAAATGAGATTTCCTGTTTTATGTTTCTATCTCATTTTATTGTATTGTTTTTTTCTGCAAAATTCACATTTTCTAGGAGTCCTATCTGAACTCCATTCACATCCAACCATATGGCTCTGACAACTAAATTTTATCTTTCTTATCACAAGTATCTCTTTAGAAATCAAATTCAAAGTCAGTCTCAAATGAAGCCACCTATGTCTCCACTGTTTTAAGTACACATCTTTTTTACATCTGAATAAACCTAATATCATATCTTACAGTTTCCCTTTACCTAATGAAAAATCAGGGTTTTATGCTTTAAACTAGTTTAGGGTTTGTTTTTATTTATATCTCATTATTTTCATTGTTTAAACCAGAGAGCTGATATCAAATATTAAAGCCAACTTAAATTAGACATATTCAATATGCTAAACTACTCCCTCTGTTTAGTTCTTCGAAGCAGGTGGACTCATCTTTGGCTAAATGTAATTATCAGAGTGGAAAAGAAGGTTTTACTGAATGCTGTGTTCTTTTGGTAAGCAGCAGTCCCTCTGTCCCCGTTTCCTCCTCACTACTCTGTCCCCTCCCCATTTCCTTCCAGGCTTCGTCGGAATCAAAGAGGATAGAAGCCTAGAGCTACATCTCCTGTGTCCCCAATTTTCTAAATTCAATTAGTGTTCTGCCAATAGGAGGCATTTGCTGAAGGCTTGGAAGGAGAAATGAAATCATTGTGGGTTCAATTCTCATTTACAATAGGAGGCAGATACATGAGTTTCTCAGGTATAGGTGTTTGCAGCAGCCTTTGGTTTCCGACCATTCACCTGCCTTGGGGTTGAACTGGGCTGGTCCAGTGCTAACAGGGATGTTTCTGATGCTCCACATTCCCAATATAAACATCTAGAAACTACTGAAGAAATATTTGGAAGAAGAAAGTTAGAATAGGAAAAATATTTCTAATTAACTGACTCAGATCAAAGGCAGAGATAAACAGTTCTACAAAAAGAATGATTTCATTGTCCTGACCAGACCAAAAATTAAATTTAAAAGGTTGAGTTTTTACCTCTTATCATTTTTTAAAAGGCAAAATATCTCAGAAACAAACATGAAATTTTCTCAATTGTCCCCAGAGTGACCTGTTCCTTGGAGCAATGAGGTAAGAAGTGATACGGTGGATCAAGTCAAATTGCTACTCCCTCAGATTCTATCTTGGGTTAGAGTCCCTAGAGGCAGAGTTTCAAACAGTAATGTTTGTGTGAGAGATTTTATTTTGAAGGAGGAAATGAAGATGGGACAGAGGAAGAAAACAAGCAAAGCTGTGGTTTCAGCAGAAATCTAGTCTCAACCTGATGCCATGAGGAGTATGAATGGCTCTGAAGTTTTCTACCTGGAAAAAAGAGGGCTGGGCTCTCGCCTGGAAAAGCAGTAGCTGGAAGATGAGTCCCCCTCTCTGGCACAGTGATATGGGTGGGGCACCAAAATCTACTGCAAACTCTATGGTGGGCCGTCTTCTGCTCACACGAAATGTACACCTATACTCTAACAGTCAACTTAACCTCAATCCTGGTCCTATCATAGAAGAAATTTCATGCCTAGAATAGTACTGTCAGAAGAAAAATGAGAACCATCTAATCACTTCTTCTGTTCAATTTTCCAAAAATAAGTCATTTTTAAGAAGTTGAAAATATGATTTAAGATGTCTTGAGATTTTAAAGGAATAAGTGTAATCACCGTTATATTTTATTCAATTGTATACATGCAATCCAAGGTCAAGTTATAGACTGAAATTAATCTAAAAAGAAAGGCAAGGAAATATTAAGTAGTCTCTTTACTATAAAAATATATATTTCTATAACTAATTCAAACAAATGCCGTTATACTAAAAACCCATCCTTAACTACAAAACAATACATTTGGGTACATAACAGTCAAATCAGGAGGCTTCCTGAAAAAGGAAAGTTCATGTTCACTAAGTTAAGGGGGTAGTGTATGTGCTAGACACATTTTGCTTTCAGGATCTTTAAAAGTAATTAGAAATAACTTTATAATCTGGAAAAAAGTTTAAATAGACTACATTAAAACTATTTTTCAGTCTGAGGCGTTCAGCATGAAACAAAAAACTTTTATAACTTAGAAAGTAGGTAAAATTCAGTTCATGATGTCACGTACCAAAGTCCAGGGAGCAGAGCAGAACAGTCACGCGGAGAAGTGGTCTCTGGGAAGCTGGAGGAAATCGCAGGGCAGTGAGGAAGCAGGTCTGACCTGTGATAAGGGGACCTCGTCTCCAGGGCTTGTGCATTGCTTTCCTGTACAATAACAAGGAATGTTTCCAATGTGAACTTTAGAAATAAAGGAATGATTCTGTGTGAACATTCAAAAACATTTAACTGAGGTTTTATGCAGTTCTGATGTGAAGTATTTTGAAATATTCCTGATTCTTCCTGGTCTGTATCATGTTTCTCAGTCTAAAGCTATAAAAATTATTTTTAAAAGTTAGAATGAAGAATAAAATTTTTTTAATATGAAAATACACACACAGACACATATTCCTACAAAGGGTACTAGTTGTGGGGAAGGGGGATGATAAGAAAATAACCAAACCATCATCTCTATTTTTTCTCTCTGAAAGGTGTAAAAACAAGTGAAACAGGAGGGTAGGAAGACTGGTGATTTTAATTGTATAAATCATCTCTATTGTGAAAGACTGAACTGGTGCTGTGTAATTGCAAGTCAATTTTGTGAGCACATTGCTGTGTTATCCTGGGAGATATCAACCTGAAAATTGGGTGCCTGATGGGATTGATTCAATTTAATAATAGAGTAAGAAATGTGCCTTCCCTCTCTTCCTTTGATTCAGTTGATATGAGTCCTCATTAGGCTTCTGTAAAACTTTGTTTTCTCTAATAATTTTGTCATTGTTAATAAATAAAAGCTGAGCCCTTCTCAATCTTTCTTATGTTCAATATTTTAAGAGGCAATTTATTCTGGAATAACATATTTTTGTCCCTGATTTATTGATATCCCAAGCATGTCCTTAGCTGTTGCTTGGCATGGCCCCACGAGAAGGGAGAAAGGTGGGGCACAGAATATGCAGATGCTCGTGGGGGCCACTGCCAGCCAGTACAGCAGAAGAGTGAGAACAGAGGACCCTCTGAGCACTGTCGGTATGAAGATAATGCAGCATCTGAAGGAGGAAACGAGAAAAGCTCAGGTAGGTGGGTGTAGCAGGAGAACTTTGAGGAAACAATTGAGAATGGGGGTTAAGAGGAGAAGGGGCTCACACAGCTGCTGAGGCGTGGGAGAGTTGGGAGAAATAAAAGGATTTAAATATATGCAGCTATAGGTAACAAATTAAATCCTCTTTAATTTGTTCTTAGCAGAACAGAAATAAAGTCTGGAATTACATTTAATTACTTCCTCTGCTGGACTGTATTTCTTTTGAGACACAGGATGTTTTTCATGTATTCATTCAGTCAGCCAACAATTCATTTACTAGGTGCCAGACTTTGTTCCAAGCACTGGGAATACTTGATGAATAAAACAAATAAAAATCCCCTGGCCTACCCTGGCTGGGTAGCTCAGTTGGTTAGAGCGTTGTTGTCCTGATATACCAAGGTTGGATGTTTGATCTCTGGGGAGAGCACATACAAGAAGCATAAACAGTTGGAATGGTGGATTGATGTTTCTCTGTTTCTCTCCCCTACCCCTCTTTCTCTAAAATCAATAAATAAAAACAATTTTAAAAAGAATCAACCAATGAATGCTTAAATAAGTGGAACAATGAATTGATGTTTCTCCCTTTCTCTCTCCCTCCCTCTCTCCCTCCCACTCTCTCTCTCTCTCTCTCTCTCTCGTCAATTTATTTTTTTAAATCTCCTAGCCTGTACAGCTAATGTCTTAGTGGGAAGAGGCAGGAAATACACAAATTACTAAAGTAACTTAGTATGTCAGATGGGTGGTTATACTATAATACTATAGAGAAGGACTAGGCTATGTAGTATATAGTATTATATAGAAAAATAAAGCAGGAAGAAATATAGGGAGTGTTGGGGAGGTTGAAAAGTTAAATAAGGGGTTAAGCCTAGAGAAGGCCTTCTTGAGGAGCTTATTTTTGAGCAAAGTTCTGAAAAAAGTGAGTTAGCTAACTGGACAAATTGGAGAGGAGCATTCCAGATGAGGGATAAATGCAAAGGTCCTAAGGTGAGTGTGTGCCTGGCATGCGATATTAGAGGCAAGATTGTCCTCCAGGTTTTAGCTCACACTTGCCTCCTAGCTAATGGTACAACCGTAAGCTAACTCACTATTTTTCAAACTGTGGGTTACTACCCATGAATGAGTGATGAATTGATTTCACTGATTAATATCACCATTTAAAAAATATGATAAAATTAAAAGAAAAAATAACAGACATCATGGTTTTTTTTTTAAATCAAAAGTTGTGTTTCAATATTGTGTGTGTGTGCATTCATGTGTGAGAGAATGTATATGGATGTAGTAGGTCATGATATAAAATATATTTCTTACTATAGATTTCAGTCAAAAATGTTTGAGAAATTGAAGCAGTCTGTCTTTAACTCCTTCTTGGAGTTAAAAGTCTTAGTTTTGTGTGTATTTTCGGAGCAGTGATTCTCAGTGAAAGTGGAGCCCCTCACAAGTAGGCAAAGTTGGACATTTCAGAATCATCTAGGAGGCACTGCCCCCCACTCAGATCTTTATACCTCCTCATCCCGACAAAGGATCACTTTAGTGATCTGTCACAAATACTGAAAGTAATTTGAAAGTAATCTGTCCCCTGAGCAGAGGCTCCAGATAGTCTTGGTGCCTACCACCATCGCAGAGAGTGATAAGCATCACCTCTGATACACTGGACTGAAGGGCTGGCCTTGCCTAACCTCTCTGAACACATACCTGTGTAATGTGCTGTTTTTCACCTATCTCTGTCTACATTTTGAAGAGTTGAGAACTCAGTCCAGATCTAGGTCTCAGAAATGTTGAAAAGGCCCATGTGCATAAAAATATTGCATTTGTTTTACCTGATGTTGAGTATATCCTGCAATTTCACTTACAGGCCTATTGTTTGTTCCAGCACAATTAACAACAATCTTTACACATTAAATTCTCTACTCTTTTGCTACAAATGTCTTTATATTGGCTGAATATCTGTACTTCTTATGAACCCTTACCTATTATTAGCTCCACAAAGTTTATACTAATCACTCAATTTTATTTTCTACTTCCTTATTGGTGCTTATCATCTTTTAACTAGGTAGAAATTTTCAATGACAGTTTTTAGCTCTAAAGAGATACTGCTTAATATTTTTATTAGTGAAACTTAGGTAGTAGTATCTTGTACTGCTATACATCCTTAAACCACAAACTCGGGATCAGTATTTGATTTATATACTCCGTATACTTCTCGCAATATTGTATATCACCATGTATAGGACCAACATTTGCCTAGTTCCTCACACTCTTCTAAGAATAATTCGAATAAGTAATAATTGCTCATATCATGTTGCTGTGGTGTGCAAAGGCCAAGGTGATAAGTACAGTCTCTTGGTGAGATTGTACCATTCTACAAATACTCCATCTGCATTGGCAAATCTACTTTGTGGTTGTATTACTTCTGGAAGAAAAACAATTCCAAACATATGCTCTACTAACATGTCATTAACAGTATCATAGACTGCAATTAGCATCATAAGTAATCATTAACTAATATGTGCTTGCGGTTTGACTGAGCATACTAACTTTGAAGATTTATTTACTTTCTATTATGCATCATGCTAATGGTAAATAATCCAAAAATAGATTCACACATAATATTATAATGTAAGTCGGAAAAATAAATATGACAAATATGATGGATTAAAGGTTCAAACACTGAAAAACAAATATCAGACACATGGATAAATCTTTCCTTCATCATCTAGTTTTATTAAATAAATTTGGCTGTGAGAAAAGATTAGGAATAAAAGCCTACATAGTAACATCAATAAAACTAAATGTATTGAAGTACTCACTAAATCTTATGATCACATGGGTAAAGTATATATTTATTGTTTTAGCCATTCAGTGAACTATAAAACAAGAAATGGTTTTATTAGGCTACTATGTCACTAAATTAAACAGAAATTTATGCTAGAGGAATCATATCTGCATTTGGATTCAAAAAAACTTTGTAAATACATTCCTCCGACACTGTACATTTAGTTATTAGAGGCCATATTTCTAAATAAACAAGTAGTATAAAGGAAAAGCTACCAGGTGTCTTGAATTAAAACACTTTAAATATGAAATTGTGGCATAAATTTCCCAAGAAATATAACCTTTTTTTTCAGGAAAAGTATTTGTTTTATTATACTGAAATGATTTGCTTATCATTTTAAATTTATTATAGGTTTTCCAGAGGTTTGCTTGAAAAATAAAATGTGAGAACATGGAAAATGAGACATACCCAAGGCCTAGAAAGAAGATAAAATTTTAAACATTTTTCCATATATAATGCCCTTGAAATTGTGGTGCCTGCTTGGTATCTGCCAGAGACAAAAGTATACAAATTATCTCTTCTTAAATTTTATTTCCACTTTTAAAAATAAAACCCATCTGTCCTTCTTTGAGAATCAACCTCCCTACTCATCCTTCAATGCTGTCATCCAATAAAACACATGTTTTTTAACTGGATCATAGAGCACTATAAATGTCTAGCCTCAGATTATAATATATACTTTAAATTACAATAAAGAAAGTTATATATGTATACTCAAAACCGACTGACTGATAAGCAGATTTTTTTTCCACTACACATTACCTTAATTCAATGAAATTTATTGTTCTCTTGTCAAACAAGTCCTGATGAAACCATCTTCTTATAAGAGCTAGCAGGTGGTATTAGCGGAGGAGGAAACTGGGGGGAACTTTTCCCCTCAATTCCCCCATGCACACTAAATTGTAAGCTTCTTTTGTCCTTCCGGGAAAAGAGTCCATTCTATTTGCTTTTTAAAAATTCCTTTTGCTTTCTTGAAAACATAAAATTTAAGTAATTACCATTTATTCCTGGCCTCTAAGGAAGTGAGGATTCCTGAGGAATTGCGATAATAGGATTAAACTATGTTCACAAAAATAATACCAATTGATTACCAATTTTCAAAATCCTACAACACAACCAAATAAAAGTTAAGAATAAAATACTCCTAAACCAACCACTGGCTCTCATTGGTGATGCAGCAGAAACTTCAGTATCTTATTATACTTGAAGGTCATTGCTATTAGTGTCATTTTTTCACTGTATGCTACAGTAGATTTATTAAGTACATACAGGCTGAATCTGTATGGACTCCATAAAATATCCTGGAAGTTAGATTTTTAAAGAAATCTCTGAGGCCAGCTAATTTATTCAAGAGTTGTTCCTAACTTATTTGAAAGAAAAAGTACAATTTGGAACTATTTAGGTCTCAAAATCAAGATAAATGGGAAATGTTGAAGTGGAAGACTTAAAGTAGGGGTGTCCAACTTTTTGGCGTCTCTAGGCAACACTGGAAGAAGAAGAGTTGTCTTGAACCACACATTAAATACACAAACACTAACAAAAACTGATGAACAAAAGAAAGGTCTGTGCACAATTTTCGTGATATCTGCCACCACAGATAAGCAAAAAAATTCCTCACATAATAACCCTAATTATGCAGCAGCCCTTTCGATAATTTTTTAAAATTTATTTGTAAAAGATTTTATTTATTTTAAGTGAGAGAAAGGGAGGGAGAAAGAGAGGGAGAGAAACGTCAATGTGTGGTTGCCTCTTGAGCGCCCCCTACTGGGGACCTGGCCCACAATCCAGGATGTGCCCTGACCGGGAATCAAACCAGGGACCCTTTGGTTCGTAGGCCAGTGCTCAATCCACTGAGCCACACCAGCCAGCGGCCTTTTGATAATATTTCAGAATTATTGAGCAGGTCCCAAATTTGTGATCACTAATATAGAAAATGTACATATCTAAGTAATAAACTCTCATTGATTTATTTATATTTTTATTATAAAAGTAAAAGAAAAGAGGGCAACATAAGACTAGTGGGATGTTTGATATTGCATTTGAGAAACTATGGTATCAATATCTGATTGGATAGAAGTAGTTGCAATTCTCAATGAGTTCTCAAGGTGCTCATTAGATATTTTGGTTCTAATTTTACTCTTGTGTTTTACTCTTCAAAATAGTTGCTTTCAACAAGAAAAATAAAGTACCTAGGAATAAACCTTATCAGGGGGTAAAAGACGTGTACTCAGAAAATGATGCAACACTGAAGAAAGAAATTAAGGAAGACACAAATAAATGGAAGCATATACAGTGTTCATGGATTGGAAGAATTAACATTATTAAAATGTCCGTACTATCCAAAGCAATTTGTAGACTCAGTGCAATCCCTATTAAAATACCAATGACATATTTCATAGATATAGAACAAACATTTCAAAAATATATATGGAACCATAAACAACCCTGAATAGCTGCAGCAATATTGAGAAAGAAGAACAAAGTAGGAGGAATCACAATACCTGAGATCAAACTACATTACATGACCACTGTAATAAAAACAGTCTGGTACTGACGTAAGAACAGGCACATAAAGCAATGGAATAGAGGTGGATAAAAGACTTAAATATAGTCACGATACCATAAAATTCCTAGAGGAGAACAAAGGCAAGAAAATCTCAGATATTCCATGCAGCAATATGTTCATTGATATGTCCCGTAGAGCAAGGGACATAAAGGAAAGAATAAACAAATGGGACCTTATCAAAATTAAAATTTCTGCATGGTTAAAGAAAGTATCAGTAAAATGAAAAGGGAACCACACATATGGGAAAATATATTTGCCAATGATACCTCAGACAAGGGTTTGATCTCCAAAATATATAAAGAACTCATATGACTCCACTCCAGGAAGACAAATAACCCTATTAAAAAATGGACAAAGGAACTGAACAGGCACTTCTCCAAAGAGGACACACACAGGACCCAGAGACATATGAAAAGATGCTCAGCATCACTAGCCATCAGAGATGCAAATTAAAATCACAATGAGATACCACTTCACACCAGACAGAATGGCCATCACAAACAAATCAAATAACAAGTGCTGGCAAGGTTGTGGAGAAAAGGGAGCACTAGTGCACTGCTGGTGGGAATGCAGACTGGTGAAGTCACTCTGAACAAAGAGTATAGAATTACCTTAGAAAACTAAAAATGGAACTGCCTTTTGACCTGGCAATTCCACTGCTGGGATTATACCCTAAGAATCCTGAATCACCAATTCAAAGAACCTATGCACCCCAATGTTCATAGCAGTACAATTTACAATAGCCAAGAACTGGGAGCAACGTAAGTGCCCAACAGTAAATGAGTGGATCAAAAAAATGTGGTACATTTACACGATGGAATACTATGCAGCAGAAAGAAAGAAGGTGCTCCTACCCTTCCTGACAAAACAGATGCACTGGAGAACATTATGCAAAGTGAAATAAGCCAGGCAGGGAAAGACAAATACCATATGATCTCACCTACAAGGGGAACCTAATCAACAAAACAAACAAGCAAGCAAAATATAATGAGAGACATTGAAATAAAGAACTGACAGTAACCAGAGGGGATGGGAG